>JAWRVF010000748.1:0-179180 GCA_036785485.1 Physcomitrellopsis africana
ATAGAGGTTTCATCCTACCTTGTATCATTGTTTGTCATTAGATTTTATTTGTGCTAAAGAGATGGAGGATCAACAACTAGCAAATTCAGCTCAAGAGCCATCATTTGCTAATTTACCGCACAAGACATTACGACTATCACAACCTTTAAGATGACGGAATAGAGATGAAGACCCTCAAGAACGACATGTCCTTCCTCGGATTGATGGCAAAATACAACGTGTTTGGTATCACGACCTTGGAAGAGACTCTCGATGTTTGGTGATACTTTTAGAGGTAGGAACTATTCCTGATGGTGTTCCTAATATTTTCTTTGAAAGATGTTATGAAGGCCTCAACAATGATCAAATAACAGGGTGGTCCTCTCGCCCTGGTATGGGACATTATCGATTGCTGAAAGGACTTATCAACTACCTTCGAAGGGAACAAAGATCTGAGTATGTGACAAGCACAATTTGACGTATTTTAAACTTTCTCGACATGTAATCACTGCTCCTTATGGAACTCGTCTCTAGAAGGAGGGGTGATGTGACGGACATAAGATTTATTCCAGTAAATTATCTAAATAATAATAGACCAATAGAAGTAGATAAAATAAGTTAATTGATAATATCTAATAGAGAAGCTTTCTAGAAGCTTCATAGACACGAAATCACCTTTGTACATGTCTATAGGTGATTGGTAGGTTAGAAACTTAGTCAACAAGGTAGCCACATGGCGCACATGTTGGTAGCTTGTAGAACAAGCTAGCCATGTGTCACACATTTTGGTAGCTTGTGGAACAAGTCAAGTACCTGGCGCACATGTGAGAAACTTGTCATGCAAGTTTGACACGTGTCTTGCAAATTAGACACATATATGAGGATCTATAGAATCCCGCCACGTAGCTCTTAGTTAAATAGTATTTATAGAGGCAAGAGTGAAGCCCTCTTCACTCTTGTCAACTCCTTTCTTGATCCTAGTCTAGTTTCAAGAATCCTCGTGTTTCCAGTCTTTGGCAATAGCCATTCCAGTTTTCTTTTGAATATACATACTTTCTTATTTTTATTTTGTGACTTTACTTTGATATAGTTTTCATTAGATTATACATCTTTTTTTAGTTCATGTCCTTGAGATTATCAAATCAACTCATTTTATCTACTTCTATTGGTCTATATTACTTAGATAGTTTATTAGAATAAATCTTATGTCCGTGATATTATCCACCTTTCTAAGGACAAGTTCTACGAGGAGTGGTGATTATATGTTGAGGAAGTCTAGGATATGTCAAATTGTGCTTATCTCTATTACTTGAGTAGTTGATGATGATCTTTTCGACGATCGATAATGTCATCTCTGAAGCGAAGCCACCATTATTTGATCGTTGTTGAGGCCTTCATAACTTCCTTCAAAGAAAATATTAGAAACACCATCAGGAATAGTTCCTACCTCTAAAAGTATCACCAAACATCGAGAGTCTCTTCCAAGGTCGTGATACCAAACACGTTGTATTTTGCCATCAATCCAAAGAAGGACATGTTGTTCTTGAGGGTCTTCATTTCTATTCCGTCATCTTGAAGGTTGTGATAGTCGTAATGTCTCGTCCGATAAATCAACAAATGATGGCTCTAGAATTAAATTTGCTAGTTGTTGATCCTCCATCTCTTTAGCACAAATAAATCTAATGACAAATAATGATACAAGGTAGGATGAAACCTTTATAGAACCTGCTTTGCTTTATAACGAAGATTTTCTTGAGTATTTATCTTGGTTTTGATGGATGATGTCGATGAAATGCATTGACTTTTATTGATGCATTTGTTAGATTCTTTGATGGCTTCTATGTGCGTTCACTAATATCGTATCCGCGCCAATGTATAAGATATTCTAGTCAATTTCGACGTCGCCTTGAATCTAAAATCTCTTCAACCTCGAATTCTTCATTGTTGTCCACTTCTACAGGAGGCGGTTGCATTTGCCTTCTTCCTTATATATCCATTGTCTTATATGGCTCGAGTAGTGACACGTGGAATACATGATGGATCTTCATGGACTCCAATAGGTATAATCAATATGCAACTAGATTGATTTGTTCAAAAATAGGAAAAGGTTCAAGCCTAAGATAGTCCAAGTTATCATAAGGACAAGTAGTCTTGATATTGCAACGAAATAATCATACCTTGTCCCCTACGTTGAATTGTGATTGTTCCTTGCAATATGCATCTGCATTTGTTTTTTGTCGTTCTTAAGCTTCTTTTAATTGCACCTTCATTATTGCATGTAGCTTTGACAAATGATTTGCCAAATATTCTGTTGTTAAATTATCAACTTTTGAAAAGTCAAAAGCATCAAGTTCTGGATGATAACCATAATTGGCAAAGAAAGGTGTTTGTTGCATAGAAAAATGTGTCATATTATTACAAGCAAATTCTGCCAATGGCAAAAGAGCTGTCCAATCATCTTATTGGTAGTTGATGGTACACCTTAAGTATTGCTCTAAGACTTGGTTCACGTGCTTTGTTTGTCCATCAGTTTGAGGATGAAAAGCTGAAGATAACTTTATGTCCACTTTTAAGATCTTAAAAAGGATTCTCCAAAATCTTGATACAAATTGAGTTCCCCTATCCGATATAATATCCTTAGATAATCCATGATAGCAATAGATATTATCAATGAAAAGCTTAGCTATTTCTTCACCTATGATAGATTTTGTACATGGCACAAAATGTGCCATCTTGGTAAATCAATCCACTATTACAAATATAGAATCATAAGATCTTGAGCTTGTAAGATCTATGATGAATTCCATAGAAATAGAAGACCATAGTTGTTTTAAACTAGGTAATGGCTGAAGAAGCCCAAAAGGTCAATGATGAGGAGTCTTTGATCTTGAGCAGATATCACATGATTGTACAAAGTCTTTGATTGCCTTCCACATTTGAGGCCACCAAAAATCTCTTGATATAAGTTCCAAAGTCTTGTTGTATCCAAAATATCCTATTATTGGAAAATCATGACGTGCTTGAAGAACACGTAAACGTGTTTCTCCTTTTGGAACATATAAGCGTCCTTTAAAATATTGTAAGTTATTTTTGAACTCAAATTTAGAAGAATCATGAGTCTTGGAAGAATTATTCTTGATATCATGAACAAGAGGGTCTGAGGACATACTTGAGTGAATTTGCTTGAAAAAAGTTGAATCAACATTTAATGTAAATTTCATTGCTCGAAGATGAAATTGCTCCGATTTTAAGAAGGCTGTTCTTTGTTATTCAAAATCTACATCTCCTTCTTTTGGTACAAAATAAGAATGTCTAGAAAAGGCATCGGACAAATCTTATTGTTTTTCTGGCCGACAAGTGATAATGAACTCGAATCTTGACAAAGACATACTTCAACAATCTTGACGACAATTCAACATGCATGCATGAAATACTTGAGGTTCTTGTGATCGATATACTTGGTGACTGGACTCAAAGCGCCTTCTAGATAATGACGCCATTCTTGAAAAGAATCCACGATTGGAAGAAGTTCTTTGTCGTGGATCTCATAATTGATCTCGGCTGCTGTGAATTTTCTTGAATGAAAAGCTACTAGATGAAGTTTGTCATCTGTTCCTATTTGTGACAAAATTGCATTCAAGGCAAAGTTTGATGCGTCTATTTCCATAAAAAAATGCCTTGAAAAAATCTACACGATACAAGATTGGTGCAGAAACAAATGATGTTTTTAAAGCTTTAAATGCTGCTTCTGCTTTTTGATTCCATCAGAGTTTGTCTTTACAAGTCAAACGTGTAAGTGGAACCACAACTCGAGAGAAGTCTTTGATGAAGATCTGATAATAATTGGCAATTCCCAAAAAACATTAGACATCTCTTACCGTCTTTGGAATCTTCCAATTTATGATTTTCTGGACTTTCTTAAAATCCATCATAAGACCATCATTTGAAATGATGTATCATAAGAAATCAACTTGAGTAGTGTGAAATACACACTTTTTCATCTTGGCGTGCAATCCCACATCTCTTAATTTTTGTAATACTTGACAAACATATATTACATGTTCTTTTACGTTCTTAGAATAGATCAAAATGTCATCTAGGTAGCATACAACAAAATTGTCTAAGAATTCATGAAAAATATCATTCATGAGATGTTGAAAAGCAGCTGGTGTATTTATAAGTCCAAAAGGCATGACATTATATTCAAAATATCCGTACTTGATTCGAAATACAATTTTCCATTCATCTCCTTTTTTGATGCATACTAGATTGTATGCTCCTCTTAGATCTATTTTTATATAGATCTTAGCTTGATTCAACTGGTCAAAGAGTCCTGATATCAGAGGTAATAGATATCTGTTCTTGATTGTGATCTTATTGAATCCTCGATAGTCAACACACATCCACAATGATCCATCTATTTTCTTCACAAATAGAATTGGAACTCCTGCTGGAGATTTAGAATGACGTATGAAATTCTTGGCCAAATTTTTGTCAATATACGCCTTGAGTTCAGCCAATTCATCTTGTGATAAAGTGTAGATTGGTCCAAATGGTGGTTGAGTTCTTTCTTTAAGGTCGATTGAACAATCATATGGATGATACTCCGGAAGAATATTTGCATTTTTTTTTTCAAAAACGTCTTGATAATCTTGATATTGACTTCGAATGCTACTTGAAGTCTTTCCATCGTTGGAAAAAGGTGTAGCATAAATGACAGAAGGTGATCCTTCTTTTGCAGCGTGCAAGAAAGCTCTTGCATCCATAAACATAGGTTTAATTCTACTAGACTTATGATTTCTTACTTGATTAATTATATTGTTAGCTATACTTTTAGAAAAGTTTAGAGTACGAGAAATCCAATCTATTCGAGGGTTGTATCTTTCTAACCATGATAGCCCTGAATAACTGGAATAAAAAGAGATCTAATTATGTGTCAAGGATATACTTGTTAGAACCTTCTAAAATATTTTAGAAGTTTCCTAGAACTCTCTAGAACCTTCTAGAGCCTTCTAATATCTTTCTAATTGATAGAAGTTGCTTGAGAAGCTTCTTAGTCAGTAGAAGTTACTTGAAAAGCACCCTAATTGGTGGAAGCTACTTGAGAAGCTTCTTAGTTGGTGGAAGTTGCTTGAGAAGCTCCCTAGTTGGAAGAAGTTGCTTGAGAAGCTTCCAAGATAGGAGTATATATTGAGTCGAGGCTAAAGAGTTCTTCAGTCTTGAAAACACATCTCTTGGAGCTTTAAGCTCACCTCTCTGGTGTTGTTTTTAAACTAATCTGATTAATCCAGTTCCTGCCAGTTCTTCTTGAACTTCTTATTTAGACTTCCAGTCTATATTCTGTGTCCGTGACAGTTTGTCAAGACTACTCTCACCTTAGATATCAGAGCTAATTCCTTCTTATTGGAGTGTGGATTACCCCTCTTCTTGAAGGTACATTAGTATTTTAGAGGTTGTGGATTACCCTCCTCTAAATTGATATCTTTTTTTTGTCATAATATTGGAGCCTTATTCTTCTTGGAGAGAGTGGATTATCCCTCTTCTTGAAGGTCTTAAGGCGTTTTAGAGGTTGTGGAGTACCCTCTTCTAAACCAATATTTCCTCCTTGTAGAAACAATTACTTCCTTTCTCTTAGAATGGTTGGAGGTCAAGACATTAATATGAGTGAAAGTTTGGAGTCCAAGATGGACGCCATTATGAATGCTCTTGCTACGTTATCACAGAGAACTACGGTGATGGAAGGAGTCTTTGCAAGACTTCATAATGATGGAGCATCCGGAATAGCACAATCTGGGCTTCATCAGC
Source organism: Physcomitrellopsis africana (assembly GCA_036785485.1). NCBI lineage: Eukaryota > Viridiplantae > Streptophyta > Bryopsida > Funariales > Funariaceae > Physcomitrellopsis > Physcomitrellopsis africana. The sequence continues at coordinate 5,785 of JAWRVF010000748.1, forward strand.
CTCGAGCTTCTGTACCAGAAGAAGCAGCTTTACCTGTGATTCAATGAGAACCATTACTTCTACAATGAAAGGAACCTCGAATTAGCCTTCCAAACAAGTTTGATGGCACACGCTCCAAGTTTCGAGGTTTCATCAATCAAATCAAGTTAATAACAGCTCTACAATCCAAACGTTATCCGACGGAGGAATCACGCGTTGGATTGGTTGGAACTTTGCTTACAGGACAAGCTCTATCGTGGTTTGCTCTTCTATTTGAAAAATGATCACCGATTTTGAACAACTTTGAGACTTTTTTGGAAGCATTTGCAGAAGCATTTGGCGAGCATGACAAGGCTCGGTGGGCTACAACAAAAATTCGATCGCTACGACAAGGGACTCGCTCTGCATCAGTCTATGCATCGAATTTCAGGCAATTGGCATGCGACATCAATTGGGATGAAGAAGCATTGATGAGCCAATTCTATTGGGGTCTAAGGGATCACGTGAAGGATTTGTTATTATCTCTTCTTGATCCACGAACGCTCAACAAAGCCATTAGCCAAGCTGTAAAGTGCGATAACCGCCTATTTCAACGTCACCAAGACCAACGCTCCAAGCAATATACAAGTCATTGCGATGCAATTATATCGGCAAGTAGCCTAAATTCACAAGCAGAGACAGAGGACATGTAAATTGATGGGATACGTATGAAATCCCTTACTCCAGAAGAAAAGAAGCAGCGTATGGAGAAAGATTTGTGCTTTTATTGCGGTGGAGAAGGCCACAGAGCTGGAAACTGTCCGAAGAAGCAAAATGGACGCAGCATCAAGAATAGAGGTGCGTTTGTTCAGAAAAACAAGGATGCCCAGCCACAATAGGAACCGTGCGGCTGGACAAATCAAAACCAGGTTCCTCTCTTTCTACTCAACTTGCCCGTTGTTTTACAATTCCTTTGTCTTTTGGCCCTCAAAAACTAAAAACCTTAGCCTTATTAGATTCAAGAGCATGTGCTTGTTTCTTAGACCAAGAATTTCCTAAGCGTTATAAAATTCTCCTAGTACAGAAATCCAAACCTGTTCACGTAGAAGTAATAGATGGACGACCTTTATTATCTGGTAGTATCACCCATGAATCAGAACCTATAGAAGTGATGTTTAAAGACCATAGTAGTTATATTATTTTCAACATTATTAGCACCCCGTCAAATCCTATTATTCTTGGTCTTTCTTGGTTAGAAAAATATAATCCATCCATAGATTGGAGGTTGCGGAGGATAACATTTCCTATAGAACAACCTGAGGACAAGCTTGGAAGAAGACCCCAAACCAAAAAATCCTTGTTCATTGGAGCAAGAACGTTTATAAGATCGTGTAAGGAAGACACACCATTGGTCATTTATGCAGCTCTAACCAGTGGAGAGCAGATTTCAACAGCAGGAATACCGGAACAATACAAGGATTTTCAAGACGTGTTCCAAAAGAAGAATGCTGACATGCTATTAGAACATCGACCATATGATTGTGCCATAGAATTACAAGAAGGAGCACAACCGCCTTTTGGCCCAATCTACAACCTATCACAGATGGAATTAGTTGAGTTGCGGAAATACATTAACGAGAACTTAGCCAAGAACTTCATTTGTCATTCAAAGTCGCCAACTAGGGCACCAATCTTATTTGTGAAGAAGAAGGATGGCTCACTACGGATGTGCATGGACTATCGAGGTCTCAACAAGGTGACAAAGAAGAATCGCTATCCATTACCTTTGATCTCTAGTCTTCTGGAACAACTTGGACGTGCAAAGATCTTTACAAAGATTGATCTAAGGGGAGCTTACAACCTTGTACGAATCAAAGAAGGAGACGAATGAAAGACAGCTTTTCGTACAAGGTATGGTCATTTTGAATATAATGTCATGCCATTTGGTCTTATCAATGCTCCGGCGGTTTTTCAACACATGATGAACGATATTTTTTGAGAATATCTAGACGATTTTGTTGTCATCTATCTAGATGATATCTTGATATTTTCTGAGAATGAAGAAAAGTATAAGAAGTACGTTTGTTTGGTACTTGAAAAACTATGCGAGCGAGGACTTTATGCCAAGTTGGAGAAGTGCTTATTTCACCAAACTAAGATGGAAATTTTAGGATTTGTTGCAACTACGGAAGGCTTGAAGATGGATCCCAAGAAGATAGAAGCAATTGTGTCTTGGAAAGTTCCAAAGACGGTTAGAGACGTACAATGTTTTCTTGGCTTTGCTAATTTTTATTGGATCTTCATGAAGAATTATTCTCAAGTTGCTGGTCTACTCATTTGATTAACATGTAAGGATAAGCTGGAATGGGGACCTCTAGCGGAAAAAGCATTTCAAAATCTTAAAACGGCATTTACTACGGCTCCAATCTTAGTACATCCAAACTTTACAAAGGCTTTCTATTTGGAAACCGATGCTTCAGATTTTGCTTTAGGAGCCGTACTTTCACAGATGGGCATCGACAATAAGCTTCATCTGGATGCATTCTATTCACGGAAGTTTTTTGCGGCTGAGATCAACTACGAGATTCATGATAAGGAATTCCTTGCTATAGTGGATTCTTTCCAAGAGTGGCATCACTTCCTCGAAGGAGCTGCGCATCCGATAACTGTATATACGGATCACAAGAATTGGGGATATTTCATGTTTGTTCGGATTTTGAACCATCGTCAAGCTGGATGGAATATGTCGCTATCTAGATTTGACTTCGTTATTACTTATCAACCTAAAAAGCAGCAAGGACTATCCGATGCCTTATCAAGAAGATCATATCTTGCGCCGAAGATTGGAGAAGCAGCGCTTGATCAACAATGTACAACATTATTAAAACCAAAGCAATTCAGGATTTGTGCTGCTGTGGTGCCAATTGATGCTGACTTCCTCAACCACGTACGTGCTGCAACCATTGAAGATTCAATAGTCCTTGATATTAAGTAGCATATCAATGATGACAAGTTTAAGGTTGAAGGAGATCTCTTATACTTTGAGAAGCGACTGTATATCCCAAAAAGGCCAACACAACTTCGATTCTTTCAATCTCGTCATGACTTTCCAGTTGCGGGACATTTCGGATTCAACAAGACCTTGGAATTCATTTCTTGAGATTTCTGGTGGCTCCAAATGTGGAAGGATGTGAAGGATTTTGTCCTCTCTTATGACATTTGTTCAAGATCCAAGAATCCTCGACATTGCCCTTGTGGACTTCTACAGCCATTGCCCATTCCATTTTGTCCATGGTCTTCAGTTTTTGTGGACCTTATTACAGATCTGCCGCCATCGAATTCATTTGACAGCATCTTTGTTGTGGTGGATTGACTTAGAAAGATGGCACATTTTATCCCTTGTAAGAAGACATCGTGAAGCAAAGATACAGCAAGGCTCTTCCTTGATAATGTGTATTGATATCATGGTCTACCAGATGATATTGTGTCGGATCGAGGAACCCAATTTGTATCAAAGTTTTGGAGATCTTTTTTTAAAATATTGAAGGTGGACATCAAGCTTTCTTCAACATTCCATCCTCAAACTGATGGTGTCATACTGAAATTGCTTACAGTATGTAAAATCCACTCAAAATGCATAATATGTTTATAGATTTAGATATGTGTTAGAATGGTTAGTAAAATAAATTAAAGGGATTGATAGAAGAAACTTTATTTTATTTTTACTTGTTTTGATTATGGTATTTAAAAATTATAAGATCTAAATGATTAGTATGAAGCCTTGAGAGAAGGTGGGAGCTTAAGGATGAAAATATAAGCTAGTAGGAGGCTAATTGGGAGGGATGAAATGAAGGCATGGTCAGATGAAGGCAAGGAATGAGAAACTTCATCCCTATTGGTGTCAAGGGACAATAACTGGATGAAGTCAAATAAACAAGTGAGACCTCTCTCAAAGAAATAAATATAAAGAAGTATATATATTAAAAAGAAACTGGAATGGCTAATGCCAAAAAGACAAGAAAAACTAGAGACCCTTGAACTAGACTGGAAACAAGAAAGGAGTTGATAAGAGTGAAGAAGGCTTCACTCTTGTCTCTATTTATACTATCTACCTAAGAGCTAAGTGGCGACGTTCTATAGGACCTCCAACATGTGTCCCATTTACAAGACACGTGTCCAAATTGACACGTGTCAAACTTGCAGGACAAGTTTTCTATATGTTCGCCACGTATTTAGCTTGGTCTTCAAGCTACCAACATGTGCGACATGTGGCTAATTTATTGACCAAGTTTCTATTCCAAAAGTCTACTATGGACACTTATAAAGTCAAAGCAGCGTCTATGAAGTTTCTAGGAAGTTTTTCTAAAGATATTATGGAATTAACCTGCTTTTACCTTCTTTTATCTAGTTCTATCTGATCATATAGGTAACTATGTATATGTCAGTGACAATTGGTCGAATACCATGCCCAATGGGCTTTAAGGAGGCTGCTCGCGACCTTAACAAGGGTTTCGGCGACTTCAAGGAGGCCATTAGAAAAACAAAGAGTAGAATTGTAAAATTTAGGATTTTGGATACAATTTATGTATAAAAATTAGAGGATTTGGAATTAGGATAAAGAAGTTATAGCCATTTGAAGATAAGGTGTCAATATGAGACATACTGTCACTCTTTTGAAGATTAAAGGAGTTGTATGAAAGCTTTTGGAGATCGAGAGGTGCGGCTAGACAGGAGATTTTAAGTTCTACACCTGATGTGGAAGAATTACTACATTTGGAGTTCTAAAAAAGGAGTTATTGGGAGTCAAAGACAGCAAATCGAATTCCAAGGCAGTAAGTAGGTCGTTTTGTTGATAGTGATGGGATTTGTCATATCTTGAGTTTCTGAACGAACTTTTCTCTCAAAGTTTCCAAGAAGATGTATTATTATGCTAAGAAGCTATACATCAAAGTTTCATAGCATTTGGACTTTTAGATTGTGAGATATGAAGAATTTAGTACACGAGTGTTTGTAAACAAGGGTTTAAAGCTACTGCTAGGATTTTGGCGATATCTAAAGATTGATAATGAATCGACAGTTGAAATTTGTGGTGGTCATTGTGAAGAATACATCAGTACTTTATGTAAATTTGGAATAGATTTGGATAGTTGGATTAAAGGTTATGGATTATTGAAGTTTGGAAAAAATTCCCTTTCTACGGGGGAATGAGGGTTTAGAATATTTTATTATGTTTTGAGTGGTTTGAGGAAATTAGGCTTATGTATTGGATGTAATAGTCCTATGAAGATCTCTGTTATATAAACTTGGAGGTTTTTATTATACTTGAATCTTGCTTGAGTAATTAGTGGCACCCAGAAGCCTAGCACTTTCTTGAGGCAGATTCTCTCTACCCCGACAACGGCCAAACGGAATGGGTGAATCAAGTTTTGGAATAGTATTTACGATGCAGCATCAACTATCAACAAGATGATTGGACTGGATATATATCGCTAGTGGAGTTTGCATATAACAATACCTTCCATGGGTCGACTCAAAAAATACCATTCTTTTCCAACTATGGGTACCTTCCGAAGCTTGATCTATTGAGTCCGTCAGCAAATAACAACCCAGCAGCTGAAGGATTGATACAGCAGCTATCGGAGCTTCAAACCACATTGAAGCTTCAATTACAAATTGCCTAAGAGTCTTACAAAGCATCCGCGGATAAATTTCGGAATCAGGCACCTAATTTTAAGATTGGAAATAAAATATGGTTGCTTAGACGGAATATCAAGACCAAGCGGCCATGTAATAAGTTGGACTACTGGAAATTGGGACCATTTGTTATCTAGAAGCAGATCAATCATGTGGCATACCACTTAGAGTTATCAGCTGCTATGAAGGTACATCCTGTCTTTCATGTTTCTCTGTTAGAGCCTTATCGAGAATCGTCTTTTCCTGGAAGAGTGTAATGTCCGCCAACTAGTATAGAAATTGAAAACAACGAAGAATATGAGGTAGAAAGGATACTAGATTCACGGCAAAGATGGAATAAATTAGAGTATTTTGTGCATTAGAGCAGCTACGATATTAATGAAAGAATATGGGAACCGACCAAAAATCTTGCCAATGCGTCACGAAAGGTAGGAGAATTCAATCAACAATATCCTAATAAACCAAAAGCTGGTCATTAACGAAGCGTGAAGATGAAGCCTTCTCTAGAGAAATGAATAGAATAGGGATCCAAGTCTCATCAAAATATAACTTGTTGTATTTTGTAGTATCAAGATAACTAATATCAAGGTGTATTTAGATATGGCTAGTGAGAATGTAGATATTGTACTAGTGGTACCATCTCAACCGAGTAGCTCACGACGTTGACCTCAAGATGAAGAATTAGAAGAGTGAAGAAGATGTCAAAGAATACCAAGCAGCAAGTCACTTGTAATTGTCTTTGAAGTTGAATCAGCTCATGCAAGTAGTGGCGAAGCGATATTTTCAGGTCATTTCTACAATGAAGATACAGAAGTTCAAGCATGGTCTCAAGTGGAAGGTATTGGTCATTATCGGTGGCTACAAGGACCCATGAATCATCTGCCTTGTGAACGACAGCTGAAGAATATTGCAGAGACTATGCGACAAATTTTTGATTTCCTACGTTTGTGAGTATACATCTCAAATGGCTTCTCGGAGACCTCGAAGCTAGAGGAGGAGGTGATGTCAAGGACATACTTATTAGAACCTTCTAAAACATTCTAGAAATTTCTTAGAACTCTCTAGAACCTTCCAGAGCCTTCTAATACCTTCCTAGTTGGTAGAAGTTGCTTGAGAAGCTTCTTAGTTAGTAGAAGTTACTTGAGAAGCTCCCTAGTTGGTGGAAGCTGCTTGAGAAGCTTCCTAGTTGGTAGAAGTTGCTTGAGAAGCTCCCTAGTTGGAAGAAGTTGCTTGAGAAGCTTCCAAGATAGGAGTATATATTGAATCGAGACTGAAGAGTTCTTCAGTCTTGACAACACATCTCTTGGAGCTTTAAGCTCACCTCTCTGGTGTTGTTTTTGTATTCATCTGATTAATCCTGATCCTGCCAGTTCTTCTTGAACTTCTTATTTAGACTTCAAGTCTATATTCTGTGACCGTGACATTATGTTAAAAATTACACAACTATTATGGCCATTTACTACTACATCTAGAAGAATTGTTTCATGAGTAACATCTCCAGAAGATAAAGGACGACCATCTATGACTTCTACGTGTACGTTTAGATTTTTGTACTATCAGTATTCTATGGCTTCTAACAAATTCTTCATCTAAAAAGCAAGCCGAGGCTCCCGAATCTATTAAAACAGAGGCTTTATAATTATTAGGTCCTAAATACATATCTATTATAAAACAAGGAGATGGTTGGGAGGAGAGGATAGGACCTTCATTAGAAATTGTACAAGATCCCAGTCACATGGTCTTTACTGTGGCTGGACAAACTCGTTTTCCGACATATTGTCTTCTTTGACAGTCGTACTCCTCATCTTATGGTTGTGTCGTTTCTTTGGAAAATTTTGAGCAGTGTGTTTAGGTTCTCCACAATACAAGCATAATCCTTCTTCATGACGTCGAGTCTTTTCTTATTCAGTAAGCGGCTTGAAACATATAGCATCAATTTGCATGTCCTCGACTTCTGAAGGTACATATTGAGAAGACATGGTGCTGCCATTAAATTATAATGTCACTGAGGTTTTCTTTTACGACTTTCAGATCTAAATTCAAAAAGCCGATTATCACACTTCACCGCTGTCGTATGACGTGGCCTTCTATCTGGGAATACACTGGGTACCTAGCTGTGGAGAGTTTATTTGATATTTGATGGCAAAATCCAATAGGTCATTTGTCCTCAATAAAAAGGACAAATAATACAAAAATCTCACAAAAGAAAAGTTATATATGTACACCCTCTTGTATTCAAGTAAGTTTGTACAAAAGGGTTCAAATTTCCACAAAAACCCTTCAGAACTTTATTCACCCGCAAGGACCTATTTCTTGCTAAACTTTAGAGTCCAATAACTCTTGATCCAACTATTCAGTTTCTATAAAACTTAGTTCAAAGTGTAGATAATTTTCTTAAATTTCATCACAAGAAAGAATCAACCATAAATCCATTTTCGATCGTCTGATATCTCAAAATCCCTAGCAGGTGCTTGAAACCCTAGCTCAGAGACACCTGAGCACTATTCTCCTTATATCTCATTAACCCAAAATTCTAATGCCACAAAAATTTTGCATATAGTCTTGTGACATAAGCATATACACTCCTGAAAATTTTGAGCCAAAAATCTATGAAATTATGTAAGATATAGCTCAAAATATAACCACTATGTAAGCAGGTCACTTACTGCCTTTAAGTTTGTAAGCATTGACTTCAACTCCCAATATCTCCTTCACCCTAGCTTGGATTTTATCGAGCTGTGCATATAAAGTGTAGCCGTGAAAGTGGTCTCTCTAACCCTTGTCGCTGATTCTTGATTGCTTTCTGTATGCGCGAGTTATACTCAAAAGAGTGACAGTAGGTCCAAAATCAACACCTTAACTTTGGGCGCCTATAACTTCTTCGTAAAAAGTGCAAATCACACAAACTTTGCACCTAAACCAGATCCAAAAACCTAAACCTTATGATCCTAGTCTCTGATGTTTGACTCTTTCAAAAAACATACCCTAACTTCTAATAAACCCTCGAACAGCCTCCTTAAAGCCCATTGGGCATGATTTTTGGCCAATTAGAATAGAGATTTCTATCATCCATCTCTATTCATCCACATGGATGGCCAAACTACCCTTTTTACACTAAAACCCCTTTTCTAACCTTTCTTCTTATAAGATTTACATACTTGGTGCTTTAAGCACCAAATAAAAGAAGTAAATAAGATCTTAAGGATCACCAATGTCTAATATAGGTGACTTAAGATATATACAAGTTACTATCAATATAAAATTAACTTCAAAAGTCACTACTAAAAAAAAAATAAGGTTGTATAAACCTTAATAATAATCCTTTTAATAGATCCTTTCTAAACTAGCAACTTAACCACATTCTATAACCAATAAAATCCATTGATATAGTTCTCATTTAATTGTATAGTAAATTGTATATTAAATATATTTGTACAATTTTTTTTACATGATAGCCCAACCACAACACGACACCGTAAAGTCTATTGCTTGACTCAATGTTTGAGGATCGGATAAGTTCAACATCAATTTCTTCACTTCATATTGTAATCCGTAGAGAAATTGACTGATGAGTGCAGCATCGTCCCACTTGATATCGATTGCTAGTTGTTGAAATTATGAAGCATATAATGTCACTGATTGATTGCTTTGTCGTAGGATACGAAGCTTGTTGGTTGCAACACGAGTTGCATCGTGTTCTCTATACATAGATCAAAATTCTGCTAAGAAAGCTTCTAAATTATCCAATATTGAATCACGTCGTTCCTGAAAAGATGAAAACCAAGATAAGGTAGAGTCTGAAAGTAGAATGCCAATAAATCTGACTTGCGATCTTGGAATTGGAAAACTTTACGGTTGCAATTCAATCACCAGTTGGACTTGGTTGATGAATCCTCAAAATTTGGATCTTGTGCCATCAAACTTCTCAAGTAGACTAATTTTGGTTCTCTGATGCTTGGACAATGTTCCAATATAGGAAGAATTATATGGCTTGGTATAGATGTAAAAGCAACTCCAACCATATCTATATCTTTATTATTTGGTAACCTTGTTGTTCCTTGTGGAGGTACAGAGAGTTGATGCATTGCAAGTATCAATTCTTTCATTTGCTCTTGCATTTGTGCCGTTGCACTCTTCATTTTGGCAAGCTCTACCATGATAACACTTCAAAATATATCTAACATCACTTGAGATAAGTAGAAGGGAGAACAAAAAAAATACTAGGAATAATATCAGTTTAGAAGAGGATAATCCGCAACTTCTAATATGTTTGTGTCTTATCGAGAGAAAGGGATAATCCAATCTTAATTAAGACAAGACAAAGCTATGATATTATAAGTGTAGTCTTGTCATTCTCTCAAGGACATGAATTAGAAAAAGATGCATAATCTAATGGAAACTATATCAAAGTAAAAGTCACAAAATGAGAATAAGAAAGTATATATATTCAAAGAAAATTGGAATGGCTATTGCCAAAGACTAGAATCATGAAGACTCTTGAAACTAGACTAGAACCAACAAAAGGAGTTGACAAGAGTAAAGAGGGCTTCATTCTTGCCTCTATAAATACTATCTAACTAAGAACTACATGGCAATATTCTATAGGATCTCATATACATGTCTAATTTGCAAGACACATGTCAAACTTGCATGACAAGTTTCCCACATGTGCGCCACGTATTTGGCTTGTTCCGCAAGCTATCAACATGTGCGCCATGTGGCTAGCTTGTTGACCAAGTTTTTTAACCTACCAATCACCTATAGACATGTATAAAGGTGATTCCGCATTTATGAAGCTTCTAGGAAGCTTTTCTATTAGATATTATCAAATCAACTTATTTTACCTACTTCTATTGGTCTATATTACTTAGGTAATTTATTGGAGTAAATCTTATGTCCGTGACATACACATTAGTCTAATATTGAATTTTTAAAATTCATGATAAATATTTTAGCACCTTTTAAAGTTACTTAATTAATAAAAATATACTTCATTAAAAGCATATTCATGTGTTTGGAAATTAAGATATAAGTATTAATATTTTGTATAAACAAATCCCACAAGAATCATCAATGAAAGAATAATCAATAAAATCACACTAAGAAGCTTAAAACTCAAATAATATTTAAAAAATAATACTAAGTAAATATGTAAACATCATATATATATATATATATATATATATATATATATTACATTTATCAATTTTACAAATTCTATTGATATGAACATCAAGATTGAAATTGACTTGTTCCTATAAAAGTTAAAGACTACTTGAATTATTTTAAATGTTATAATATGTTCATGGAAAGTTAAGTATGCTATTCTAAAAAATGAACTCATAAAAGAGGTGGTTGATAGGAAATCTCAACATCCAAATCATAACTCTGAATTATCATATTTCTTCACAAGTTTTAAATCCTGCTAAAAGTCCACTTTTATAATCATGAAAGATCTATCCAAACACCGCTTAGCATGTGCCACATGATTTTTCTTTTTTTTGAAGCATTCTGGACCTTTTTAGAAAAAAATTGTGGTTCATTTTATAAAAATTCAATATTGATAGCTTGATAAACATGTGAACATCTTACAAACTTTACTTCTTTGTCTTTGTTTTATTTATTTATGTTACATGATGATTCATCATAAAATTTTATTGGTATTTTTATATAAATCACAAAGGTTTATCTTGTCTTTAGATTTAAAACTTCACCAATCACATTCAATTTGCAAAAACATTTATACAACTAATACAACCAAAGATAAATTGATAAACGAAGAATGAAACTTTTTTTTGCATATAAAACTCATGTATTACTTTTAGGATGAGAATAAATAGTTTGTATTTATAGTAGAACTTTAAAGTAATAGAATACTTAAAATAAGAAAACATCAATAAAGAGAATATATATATATATATACACAACATTTTTCAAGCAGGTTTTTCCATAGTATCAAAAACAATTAATTTTATTGCTACTCTTGAACTTGATTTGTTGAACTTTGATGTTACTATTGTAAATAGTTATGCAATTAAATAATTATGTGATATTATAATATAAGATTAATCTATCTTTATTATATAAAGTAGATATATAGGCCTACAAATATGTTTGAATATAAAAATTGTAATTTATGATTTATGAATTTTCAAAATAATAAAAACTACATGTTGTGAAACTACAGAGAAGATTATTTAGTATTGATTTAGGCATTTCATTATTAAATTCTTTATGTATTAAATTGCTTATTTTCTGAAAACCTCAATTAATTTGCTCAAATCTTGATGCAAAAAGTTTTGCACTTAAAAGCATTCTAATTTTAAGGTGCATTCAAGGTGACAATACCTATTTTAAGATGACTATCTTTCAAAACCCGGCATTTTTTTTTAACTTTTATCAATACTCAACTTATTGTCTCATGAATTTCTCCACAAAATCTGCTCAACATTCTTCTATTGCACCTAAAATATCTTTTAAAATGTATTAAGTTGCCATTCTAAATCACCATGAATCATGATCTGGGATTATGCTACAAAAGCTGAATTAATTAATTTATGTTGTTTTAGACTCTTTTCTGTCGTGACACTCTTCAAAGAGAATGATCACAACTATAGAAGAGAAACAAAAATTATGACTTTACAAAGTTACACGGTTATAATTTTTAATAAATTTGAAATAATTTCAAAACCCAATGATTTAGGAACCAAATATTATTCCTATTGCATCATAGGCTATTTTTTTAATCAATCAATTATAAGTAAGATTTTATCAAAAAAATTGGATTCTGAATAAAAGTGATATATTATGATTTTCATTGAAATTTTTTTTTTCTATTAATTTATTTTGACAGGAATAAATTTATCACATTCCGTTACAAAAAAAGAAAAAGGAGAAAAAAGAAAAGAAAAGAAAAGGGCCATGTATACACATATACACACATTTTAACGGGTTGAGTTAAGTTTTTTTAATAATTCTCCATCTTGCTAATTAATTCTATCTACTCTATTGTAGACGCAGTTGATGTGGTTTCAATATATTAAATTTTAATTTGTTTTAAAAAACTCATAGGTTCTTACAAATAATATACTGAATCAAATTGTCTATACCTTCATCACATTGCTACCTTACCCACTATAATTGGTTGTAGATTCCACAACCATGCCAAGTCTTATTTTGGTTAAAAAAATCAAAACAAAAACATTACAGAACAGTAACTGAAGTATCCTCTTCCGTTCTAAATTACAAAACCTTAATCAGCCAGTTCCAATGCCATGAAGAAAAGAAGGATGCACACAAAACAAGAATTTACAGAAAAACAATTGCATGTCGATGAAGGATGAATGCGAGGATCGATGAAAGAATGGATGAATAAGCGAGAAGATACGTGGATGAATGAGTCGATGAATGGATGAGTAAATGGATGGGTGGATGGATGAGAGCGAGGAGGGGAGGCCCACCGGCCCCTCCACCTGCACATCCTTCGCAGCGATGGCTTCAGATGCGCCCGGATCGACTCACCCTGTTGCGCTTTCTTTGTCGTCGCGTCCGAGTCAGGGTCTCGGCAAGCGTGCGCGTTCTTTTCTCATACCTCTGTGCAGTGGATATCATCATTCAAACTTCGGCGGCGAAAGCTTAAAGCGTTTTTACGCCTCCAAGGTGCATTCGCTTTTTAGAGCCGTGGAAGGGCTGTGAGAATCCCAATCGTGATAGGATTTTATGAAATTTCGGTGGAGGAAGGATTGTAGTTTACACGGTTGGATTTGTAGATGCTCGTTTTTGTTTCGGGCTTTTGGAGGCGGGAAGGACGGCGAGATTCGAGGGAGAGAGGCGGAGTTGCGTAGAGTTGCGGGGTGAGGCGGTTTTAGGACTGGAGGATGGGGAGAGAATCGTGCTTCGGTTTCCGTATATTGGACTTGAAGCTGAGCCAATTGAAGCAGCGGTACAGAGCCTGCGGGCTGAAGCCTGAGGTCGTGGAATTGGACAATGGGGACTCTGTGGTGCGATGCCAGGTGCCGTGGGAGCAGCCCGAGAGCGGGGTGTGGTCTGCGGGCGCCTCCGAGAAGCCCGTGCTGTTGTTTCTTCATGACTTTGTGGCGGATGGGATGATTAACTGGGAGAAGCAGATCCGCGCCTTTACGAAGGATTTCAACGTTTATGTTCCGGATTTAGTGTTTTTTGGTGGATCGTCGTCGACGAGTACTGAGAGGACGGAAGTGTTTCAAGCCAATTGCATGGTCAAGATGCTACATGCCCTGGATGTTTACAATGAGGTGAGTGGCGTGATTCTTTTTCTGCATCGCGAGTGTGGCCTGAGACTTTTGGAAGTAGAGAAAGGATCCAACTATTCTCAGGAGTCACCATGCAGAGAATTCAAGCATTTGCTTGTTCTCCTTGACAATCGACGAGGTACGATTACATAAGTTGAGAGGTGTAGGTTCTAGGCTATTCGAGTTTGTACTTCTGTGAGATGGCCTTTGAAACAAGCAATATTGATTTCTGCTCCTAAATTCCTGCTATCTTAACCCGAAAGCATTATTGATTTCAGGTGACGGTAGTTGGAGCTGGGTATGGCGGCGTGGTTGCGTTCTGGATGGCGCATTCTTTCCCAAAGCTTGTCGAGAGAGTCGTTTTTGTTGCCGCAGGGACACACATGACACCGACGTCGCAAAAATCATTGCTCGCAGAGTTTGATTATGACCACATATCTGAGCTGCTGATGCCTACGACGGTCAAGGGGTTGAAGAACCTAGCATCCGCGGCCACTACCAAGCCAGTTTACAGGCTTCTGAAGTCCGTGTGCAAGGATGTGTTGAGCGTGAGCATCTCTTCAAGCCCTTCGTAATCAATTTTTTCTTGTTAATTGTAGCGCCGAAATAGTTGGGAATTCATTTCGTGGGGAGTGAAGAGATTGATGAATTCTCTAATGCCCGACTTTATACATCCACAGAGATTCTTCGAAAAGCATCCTCACGAGAAGGTCGAATTGCTGAACAGAATGGTCTGTGGTGCACGAGGAACATCTCCACTTCCACAATTGACGCAGGTATGGCGTTCTTCTTCCCATATTCCATTTGAGTGTCGGATTTTTTTAGAGCACCTTTTCTCTTTGATAAAAAAATTGCTTTACATTTGATTTCAAAATCAGCGAAGATTCGGATATTCTCTGATGCCTAACATCCTTACATAGTCGGTGTAGAGATGTTTCGAATCATACCCGTTTGTTGCATGTTCAGAAGAAGAGTTTGATAATCTGGGGTCAAAACGATCGAATCACGAGTCTGGAGGCGGCGCTCAAACTGAAATTGTAAGTGCCTCTCGCTGCAATGGTTCTAAGGAGTTTAAAATACGCATTTAACATGTACTTCACTATTCTGAGACACAAATTCGCCGTTGATTCTTGCGCATAGTTTCGAAGTGGATTTTTTTTCGGTTCTATTTTATTGCGATTTAAGGACACTCGGGACGACTTCAGATTATCTAGGATAATGAGACGCTTGTTGTTGAGTGCGAATAGGCACATGGGCAATTCAACAGATCTGGTGGTGATGAACAAGTGCGGTCACTTCCCCCATGTGGAGAATCCTGATTCTTTCAATCGAATATTGAGAAATTTCCTGAACAGCTAGAATAGCTAACCTCGTCAGAGATTGGCGAGGCCAAGGTAAACGAGACAAGCTGAATTTGCATCAATATCAACTGCGAAGGGTTTGTGCCGGATGGCCATCAACACTTCCATTGGGCTGTATGAACTTTGTTTTCTTATACAAACATCGACGATCGCTATGTATCATACAAGAACGGGGCCCGATGGAAGACCATTGCTTGATTCTGTATTCTAGATGAGCCTAATAGTACTACCGAAGAAGTGTACATTGATAATCTGATCATGGATCACGAAGATATCACCGGATGCAACAAATGCATTTCGGCATGCAAGAATGTACATTACACAGGTTCCATGCAAGAATGAGTAGTCGACATTCTCAAGAACACGAGCGTCGGTGACTTAATCTGGACTGTTACCGAGTGAGATCAGACTGGCCGAAATCTGTTTGAGAAATGTTTCCACAGACCGGAATGTATCATAGAAACAGACGAGAGTGGACACAGGCAAATGTCAGAGTTCCAAGGATGTAAAAAACCCAAGTCGGCAGTCTGCGAGTGAAATTACAGGAGCGAACTGAACGCAAGATCAGAAATAGAAAATGACCCACCTCATCAGCAAGAAACTAGTGGAATCTTCATCCTTTCCGGCTGTAATACTATTTTTGCAATCGTCTCATAATCACATGTGCAAGTAAGATTGTGAAATTACTAATGGCAGTTGTATGCAGTGGCTCCACTCAATTAAGTGTTTTGGATTGTTGTGAACTGTGTGGTGCTTCAGAATCTTCACTTTGCTGGATTATACAAATCACATGTGAGCTGACAAAGCTAAAGGAGAAAAAATCCAATGACATGAAGATTAGTTTACTTTTCCCAGGATTCGAAAATAGCAACCAGCATTAGGTCAACGTCGTGAAGCAACGCAACACTGGATTATCTCCACCGAATTGGCCTTGGTGGCTTCAAGCCACACACTCGCAGTCAAGTCACCGAGAAAGCCACCGACAAAATGGATGGGTACGCTTCAATTGCACGATCAGGATTCTTCACATGCCTTTCACTGGATTCTGTCCGGATGTTTCAGAAGGGTTTATCCATGCAATTTGATTTCACAACTCGTGGCATTAAGATTAAGCTGTGTGAACATGCGAGACTTCATCAGGTCTTGTTGATTTTAAGCAATGAAACAAAAAACCATTGTGGAGGTTAAATGAACGGAACATTGATGAGATTGACTTCGAGTGTCAAAGTAGGTTAGCTTTAATTTGGAAGACAAACAAGGTCCATCCGATTGATGACTCTTAAAAATTTTAATTTTGTAACGTTTCACTTTTTTTTATTCGGTGAATATTGGAATACAAGTACCAATAACGGTAAAAGGTTTTGGTAGTACTATGGTGATCAGTAAATATGGAGATTATATAAATTTTTTTTGGGAGTGTTATTTTTGTCCTGATGAATTGTGGCATATTTTATTTTTCAAAAAATTAAACAACCTGTGCTGACAAATCTATGTACAAAAGAATAAAAAGGTAACAAATATTTTATCCAAATAAATAATCCAAAACTCTATGACTAACACCTTATTTTGTATTTGTAAAAATAATATGAAACTTGTGGTTTTATTATTTATTGTAATTTTTAAAAATATTTTTACAAACATGATATATTAAGTAAACATGAGAGATATATATATATATATATATATATATATCTTTAATATATGATACAAAAAGAAGTTGATGCACAACATATTGTATGCATACATTGCATTAGCTATGCATAGCTCTTATTATGTCCTGTGTGTTTAATGTTGTGTGTGTATACAAACATATATATTTATATATACATATACACACATAAAAATATGTAAATTTTCTATGCTTATTCAGATTTTTTACCAATTTTTTTATAATATTATATATTTTTTGTAATATTATAAATTAGAAGCTTCTAATTTTTAAAATTGTTTAAGAACTACTATTTGAATATCTTATTCAAATTATTTTGTTTTGAAATTGATTTAAACAATATTTGAAGAAGATTTATAAAACTTCTAAAAACATACTTATAGTTTTAAAGTAGTATAAATGAGGCAAAATTGAAAATATTTTTAGTGAGGCCAATTCCACTCTTAGAACTAAAAACCAATATATTATTTACAAAAGCCAAATAAATTAAAATTAAAATATATTAGAAATTCTTGAATATTTATATCAACTTGTTGTCCACTTCTGCTAATCAACAATCATAAGAAAACACATTTTAAAATTTAAATATCAAAAAAATTTCCTCCAAATTATTTTGATTAATTAAGATATCAATTTTAGAAAAAATGTGGTAGCGGGATATAATCCTTGTGTTATATTGCCTCCCATTATTAATAGCCTTTATATATAAAAGTGCATAAAGCATTTCTTTTCCTATCAAATATAACTTTCATTTGCTAATTCTATAACTCCTACTTACATTGCAATAACTTCCAATCATCATTGCTAGTATCATCCATTAGTATTAGATTTCACACACCAGTATTATTCAATAGATTTTACAGACTAATACTATTTGTTGGCACCAGATGTTTTATATCAATATCATCCATTTTACATGTTACAATCTCCACAATTTTTATACTTTAGATTGTTGTTTCCAGCTACCAATTTGTTTTAGAGAGTTGTCCATGACTGCGGATTTGTACTAGATCAAAGATTTTGTACACACTTCAAATTAACTTATAAGTCTGTATTTATTGTTGTTAATTGTCTTTGTTTGATGGAGTTGGACACAATAAGAATGGACTTTTATTCTCACTATCAATTTGCATGAAGAGTGTTAGATAGAGATTCTATATTTTTGCAACATGATGTTGTTGGAAGCTCCACCTCTTGCAACTTATATGAACTTTGAAGAAGCTCAAAAGGCAATAAAAGACTTCACAAAAGCAGAAGGATATATAGCTTAGAAGGAACAATCAATAAAGAAGGACAATCACATAGATGGAAAATTGAAAAGAGTGGATTTTTTTTGCATGCATAATGGAAAGCTTGTAATGAGCGAACAATGGTTGAAGAGTACAACCAACACAAGAATGGGCTATCCTTTTCAAGTGACCTTTTGGAGAAATTAGTAAATAGATCATAGTTGGAATGTTGATATTATAAATGCTCGCTACTTCGATGATCCGATTGAGAATATCGCAACCTATATTGTGGCAAAGAGAATGAATGTCAATTAAAAGTACATGACAACGATGTTATTGAAAGTCTTTGTTGCCTCTAAGATCATTGCAAAAATCCTCCAATTTATTAATTGTCCAACAGTGTATTGAAACATCTACAATCAAAGATACAAATTAAAGGCAAAAATTCTTACAAGTAGGCAACTAATTAAAGCTCTACTAAACATTCTCATAAAGAGATAAAGTATGATGTCAAAATTGATAAAAATGGCAAGCTTATACAACTCTTCTTTATATCATAAACTGCTAAGGAAATTATCAAAGAGCACTCATCAAACTCCGTGAATATTCTTGATTGCACTTACAAGACAAACAAGTAATCTTCTCGATTATGAAAGATGGTGATAATCTAATTGCGTCTAGTATGTTGTTACTTATTTTTGATCATTGTTGTGCTAGACTTGTACCAAATATGGTTGCTACATATAATAGATTTTTCTCCCATCAACCAGTCCTTCTTATTGTTTTATTACTTTATAAGTGATAAAAAAAAATTGCATTATAGATGAGCCTTGCAGTAAGTCAAAAAATATTTTAGAAACTATCTTCCTTAAGATTGCTTAATTTTTTTATGAAGTGGAAACTAGCCTTGATGAATGCCATTATGAGCGTGTTTTCAAATGCCAAAGTATTGCTTTGCATTTGGTACATATAAAAGAATATCTTTGCAAATGTGAAATCCATCATTATAGCAAATGTAAAACCTATCATCATGGCAAATGGCTAATTTGACAAGTTTATAAATATGTGGCACGCGTTGTGTTACAATATGATGGAAGACAAATATATAACTATTTGGACAAATATTAAAATATTAGTAGTGTCAATTATATAAGAATATCTAAAAAATATATGGTTAACTTATAAGAAAAAATTTGTGGTACTTCGATCAAGGATGTTCTTCATTTGAGCCAAATCATAATATCTTGTGTTAAGAGAAGGCATGCATTATTGAATACATGGATGAAGGTCTAGACGTGGAATTTTTTTAATAAGTATGAAAACTTAGAACTTGCAAATTTTCAATAGAAACGTGCCATTATCCAAGAAGTTTTGAGACAAAAATTACACATCTTAACTAAGCAAAAAATAAATTTATTTTAGAATAAAGTAATATTAAAAGTATTTTATTTTATATTGAATCATGTAAGGTCACAATTCTTTCTTTGTTATATATTTGTTTTATTAGATTGTAAGATTTTAACAACTAAAAATGCTCTAATATATACTCAAGTAATACCATAAATTTCAATTCTTTGATAATATAGATTATTATTCAAATATATTATAAAAAATGCTCAACATATTTTGTATGCATGCCTTGAAACAAATTAATAGAAAAAAATAAAAATTGGTAGTGATGAATTTTTATTAATATTAATAGTTACACAAATCTATTCTTGTTGTTTCCAATTTCATTGAATGAAGACAACTGAAAATAATAAATTCAAATCTATAAGATCTCTTTAATAAAATTACAAAAAAATATAAGAACTTACTCTCTTATCAACAAGTTAATCTAAGATAAGTAATTGCTATACTAGATTTTAACTTTCTAGGCAAAATCTTTGATTCGGCACAAATTTGTACTTGTGGATAATCTTGTAGAAGTTCAATGCATAGAGATCCTTTTGAATTCAAATTAATAGACAACGAGAACAATCCAAGTACAAAAAGTATGGAAGTTGTAACTAGGTTGCTATCTGCAATATCTGCATGTGCCATATTCATAGAGCCTCTTTAGCAATTGTACAGTATCCAATGGATGATATTGATGTACAATATCTAATGTTGTTATATTGTATATTGTCTTATTTGAGAATACACCGAGGACTTAGTTGTAGAAGATACACTTATATGTTATAAGTAATAAAAAAATCTAACAATCTTAATATAATCCTAAATAAATCTTAATTAAATTTTAATCAAATTCTAAATATATCCTAATATAATTTTAATCAAATTATAATCAAATCTTAATCAAATTCTAATTAATTTTAATCAAAATTTAAGCCAAATTTTAATCAAACTTTAAGCCAAATCCTAATTCAAAATCCTAGGTCAAATCTTAATAAAATCCTAAGTCAAACCTTAAATCAAATCCTAAATCAATCCTTAGTCAAATCTTAAATCAATCCTTAGTCAAATCCTAAATCAAATCCTAATCAAATTCTAAATCAAACCTTAATCAAATCTTAAATCAAATCCTAATAAAATCTTGATTAAATTCTAAATCCTAAATAAATTCTAATAAATCTTAATCAAACTATAAATAGATCCTAATAAAATCTAATCGAATTCTAATCAAATCCTAACAAATCCTATAATAAATTGAAATCTCAATAGCTATTGATTGAATTGTTGATTTTGACTCAAAATTTATAAATCCTTTAACAATTAAATTGGCAACATGTACAAAACTTTTGAAGAAGATCCAACTCACAAAATAAAAGATAAGCCTAGAACTTTACTTGGATGTAGGCCAGCCTCCTTCTCCAATATTGATGCCAATCTTCTAATGCCAATATTATCTTTTTGCACCATTTAATTGCTTTCAAAATTCACATAAAAGTACAAAATCAAATCTATCATCCTTATAAATAATTCTCACCTCAATCCAACTGATAGATGGCTAGATATCTTAGAAATCTTTATTGACCCTTAAAATCCAATTTTTGAAATCTTGATCCACTTGAACTTTAATAACCTTCAATTGAACTATTAGATCAAGCTCAAACTTATAGCATATATTTAGCACAACTACAATTACAAATCCACAAAATTTCACTTATAGATTTATTATCAAACTTATAAAATATTTAAAAATATAAATCTATTTTTATTTCACAAAAACCAAAGTCACCCAAATTGACCATGATTTTGCAAAGTTCTTACAAAGTCATTATCTATCCAAATTACTTAAAACTAATGCTCAAAGAAATCTTTTAAAGTTTTTTCTCAAATCCCACTCTTTGATCAACCAAAGAGATTTCCATCTATTATAGGCATATGATTTTATATTCTAGGATCTAGTTTTGGCCTTGGTTCATAATTGGTCCTCTTTGGATATCAATCTAAGGATTTTTTAGATAATTTTTGCTGAAATTTACCCTTTACTTTGATTTTAAGATATTTATAGTAGTATTTTTATTAATCTACCTTGTCTTGTCTTGTTTATTGTCCTACAAAGTAAATAGAAGTTTTTTTTATAAAAATATAATATTAATATTAAATATTTTTACTTCTTCTCTATTTTTTTATATTTTTTAAAATAATTTTATAACTTAGTTTTCAACTAAGCTTCTCTATAATATAAACCTTCTTTTGTTCTTTTATCCTATAGTTGTGTTACAATATGATAGTGCCAATAAATGGTATTGGTGTGCAAAATCCAACATTAACAAATGATATTGAGAACAACAATTGGAAGTAATTGCAATATAGATAAGGGTGACAAATATAACAAGTGAAAGTTATGTTTGACAAAAAAAAATATTTTTTGTACTTTTACATATATCAAGGCTATTAATATTGGAAGATGATGTTCCATTAACACAAAGGTGATGTTCTGCTATCATGTTCCTTCTAAAATCTGTATAATTTATACAATAAAGAAATAAATAAATAAATAAAATTTCATGAATGTATTTTAAAAAGGTCTATAAAACATTAGCAATCTAGAAGCCTTACATTTTACATTTGAAGTTCATAGATTGATGTTTGATATACCATTAATTTTTAGAGATGTTGTAATCAAAATACCACTTATAAAATAATATCTTAAAAAAATAGAATCAAGCAGCTATTATAATTTCATTGAGTCCTATTTATTAAATACCTACATAAGCTAGACATTTAAGGTATCTTTTGGCTTAAGAAGTATATTTTAAATACATATTAATAAGGCTAAAATCACACATTTCTTTTAATAACAAAATCTTCAATCAAATATATTATATGAATTATATTTATTATCAAAATTTCTTAAATATTTATTTTTTAAATCAATAAGTTTTATTAAATTAATTATTTTTAATTATTTTATATGGATAATAATTTTATGAAGATTTGTATAACACCAAATTTTAAGATTTTTTTTTTTTTTTTTTTTTTTTACGCCAATCTCATTTCTAATGTAGTATGATAATCTTCAAGATGTATTTTAGAATGAAATTGCAAATATCTTGCTTAAAGATTTGTCTTTGAATCTTACAATCCATCTTTGATAAACTAGAAAAAACTATTATATTAACCTTTTTATAGTTTATTCTAAAATATGCTTAGATTGTTATAAAAATATCAATATAATATTTTATTCTAATAATCTTCAAAGTATTTATTCAAATATTCCAACTATAATACTTATAAGTCTACATGTAGATAGAAAAGAATAGCAATAATGTTAATTTAAATTATTCATTTGTAAAAAAAAGATTATATTTTAAAGTGCTAGCATTTGTTTTACAATTTATAAAAATAATTACAAGCCTACAATATTTAATTGTTATGCAATTTTAAAAATTATTCATATTTTATTTAAAATCATATGCATTTTTATATTATCTTGTCTATTCTATGTAAATTTCAAATAGATTTTATATAAATCTTTTAAAAACTACTTAGAAAATAAGTTTTTAAAATTATTAAAAGTTTGAAGTTTAAAAAGTATGCTTGAAAGAAGATAATAGTAGTTTAATGTTTTATTAATAAAAAAAAATTAAATTTTTTAAACATCTACTAAATCTACAATCTTTCTATTTTTATTGGAATATTCAAAAAAATATTTTAAAGACTTTATATATATATATATATATATATATAATATAATAAAATTATATCTATTTAATAAAATCACTAAAAATTATACCAAAATTACTAAAAACTAGAAACTAAAAGAAGAAAGTTTTAAAGCTGTATCATATATCAAAGCAACAGTTGTGTTATTGTAACTCACTCTCATTGCATCTCGTCAAAGCTTATTACTTCTAGATTCTAGAAACTTGCTTGTTGCTACCATGCTCTAGGCTCTACTTTGAAACAGATGACTTGACTTTGGATGCAATTCATATGTTGCAAACATATTTTGACACAATCATCCAATTGCAATTTTTCATACAATATATTTATAGTTTTAGAAGTGTTCAAAGGTAGGTTTTAAAGCATTCCAGCATTTTTGTGAATTCATAACATATTATTTTAGTGTCTTCAATTGCTATGCATCAACATGTACTTGTATATATGGTATTAATGTTTGAAGCAGTTTTTAATTAAGTTTGAATGTTGGTAATTATATAATAAAACCCACCAGTCGAAGTTGGAATTCTAGCGTTTGGTTTGCGTTTGGAGCGCTGCCACCTCGCCTCTGGGCTCTACTTTCTCCTTAAAACAGAAGCGAGTCATTATGAACCAACATGACCCATTTGGTAAGAGGCACATATAAAATTCTCATTCCTCATTTTCCTCTCTGTCGTGATTTCCGCTTCGAAGTGTTGGCTAAACTGTAAGCGTTGAATCATACTTGATTGACGGTATTGTTAACGTGGCTACGTTTTCACAGATGGTCAACCATTGCAACTCAACACCCTAGCTATGTAGATAATGAAATGAAGAACTACTGGATTACACACTTGAAGTACTAAAACACTCACTTGGATACACTCTAAAGGCGACACTTCTGTGAGTTCTTTCTCCGTCTCGACTCAAAGACTGGACTTGAGGAAGCTAACTCCAGACAGCTTGGAATTTCCATCCTTTTTGCAACATTGGGAGGGAGATTTGCATTGTCAAATGGCTAACTCCCAGAGATAAAACTCGCGACAAAGATCAGTATGCGGAAAACGCTGGAGAATATGCTGAGTTTTAGCGGGTGGGCCATGTCACTAAATCTATCATGAGCACAAGAATTATTGTTGATCCTTTCACTTGGGCTGAACAGCCAGATGATGCAGCCTGCATAGGCAAATTAGTACTCCATCTGCACAACTTTGGATCATCGAGCACTCTTCTCAACGCTGATCACCATAAAGTGTACTACCAAGGGATGACCCACTTCAATGGGAAGGTGATTTCTCCTTGTTCAAACAGTGTTATAAGAGAATGTCACTTGCTCATGAAGTGGTTGGTTCCTCCCAATTTGTCGGTTCGAATGATTCCAACTTTCTCAAATGCCAATTCTGATGTTTGTTTTCATTTGATTCAGCAATTGAGACGTCATGGAGATATTTTTCAAAGATTTCATGGAGGGTTCTACAGAGCCCATGGACGGTCCGACGATACTATGAACCTCGGCGGCATCAAGGTGTGAAGCACTTGATCTATTTTCTTTTCCATTCTTTTAACGAAAAAAGAGAATTAACAAGCCGCTACAGATCTACTTGCCGGGGATGCGAGGTGGTAAACCTTCAGTGGAAGAACTGGATTTGAGGAATGTCTTTTAATGAAGTCGAAACAAAGATTGGATTTTGTTTCACTGATTTGATCGTTAGTAATCTTATTCGTGAATTTCTTCCAGGCGAGTGCTATTGAAATTGAACAAGTTTGCAACAAGGCTCACGAATTCGTCCAAGAAACCGCTGCCATTGCCGTACCCCCACCAAGGGTGGTCCAGAGGAGTTAGTGATTGCGGTTGTGCTCAAACCATGTTACAAGATAAGCAACAAGGAGCTTCAGAAAATCTTCTTCTCGCATGTCATGTCCAATTTGAACCCCTTGAAATTTATAATAGAATTGTGTCCATCCGGTAAACACTTAGTTATAAGACAAAGAAATAAAGAAGCCTTCTCATTAGACAAAAACGTATGTTGCCCATTCATAATATAAAAATGTATGTTCTACATATGCCATTTCACATATGTTACCTTTCACATATGTTTTCTTTTCACAATGCACTTCTCTAAATATTATCTATTTTAGCTCTTGAAGTAAATAAGAATTATTTTTGCCAATAATATTAAAGAAATATAAATAATTCTATTGATATTTAATTTTTTTTTGTTTTTTTTGTTTTTTTTTAGATTAACATTTTTTTAAGGATTGTTGATTTTTGACTTATCAAATTAAAATGTTATAGTCATAATATTTTAATTAAAAGCATATGGAATAAGACTGAAGATGATAAGAGATAAGATAGTAGGGATCATAAACGAGCGAAAGGACGTTCAAGTGCTAATATCTCTAGAATTTGAACATATATATAATAGACATATTAGTGCAAGGTGCAGCAATAAAGAAGCACATGGAAACGTTGTCGTACTGTAATTGTTTACAATATGTAAAATCCACTCAAAATGCATAATATGTTTATAGGTTTAGATATGTGTTAGAATGGTTGATAAAATAAATTAAAAGGAGTTAGTATAAGAAACTTTATTTTAGATTTTTACTTAATTTGGTTATAGGGTTTAAATTACATAGATCTAAATATTTAGTATGAAGCCTTGAGAGAAGGTGGAAGCCTAAGGATGAAAATTTAAGCTAGTAGGAGGCTAATTGGGAGGGATGAAATCAAGGCATGGTTGGATGAAGGCAAGGAATGGAGAACTTCATCTCTATTGGTTGAATACCATGCCCAATGGGCTTTGAGGAGGCTGCCTGCAACCTTAACAAGGATTTTAGTGACTTCAAGGAGGCCATTAGAAAATCAAAGACTAGGATTAGAAAGCTTGTTTTTTGAGCTACAATTTTGGTGTGAAAATTGAGGGATTTGGAGTTTTAATGAGGGAGGAGTAGGCACTTGAAGTTAGGGTGTACAAATTGTACCTACTGTCACTCTTTTGAAGATTGAAGGAGTTTTATGGAAGCTTTTGGAGATCAGGAGGTGCGTCTAGAGAGGTGATTTCAAGCTCTACAACTAATAACGAAGAATTACTACATTTGGAGTTTTGAAGAAGGAGATATTGGGAGTCAAAGACAATAGATTGAATTCCAAGGTAGTAAGTAGGCTATTTTGTTGATAGTGATGGGATTTATCATATCTTGAGTTTTTGGACGAATTTTTGACTCAAACTTTCTATAAAGATGTATTATTATGCTAAGAAGCTATACATCAAAATTTCATAGCATTTGGACTTTTAGATTGTGAGATATGAAGAATTTAGTACACAGGTTTTTGTAAACAAGAGTTTGAAGCTACTGCTAGGGTTTTGGGGATATCTAAAAATTGGTAATGAATCAACAGTTGAAATTTGTGGTGGTAGTTGTAAAGAATACATCAGTACTTCATATAAATTTAGAGTAGATTTGGACAGTTGGATTAAAAGTTATGGATTATTGAAGTTTGGAAAAAAAATTCCTTCCTATGGTGTCATACTGCATTTACGTGCAATATATAAAAATATTATATATCTTGTATCTATTGTTAATACATGTGTGAGTATTAGAGATTATTTTAGAATATATTATAAGGAGAGGATTTATTATAGCCACTTAGTTAGTGAATTAAGATGGCTATTTGTTTTGTTCCTACCTTATTTATATCCTAGAATAGACTCTTTTGTAATTAGAAGAAAAGTAAAGGTTGTTTTACGTTTCTTGTTGACTTTTGAAGTAGAATGGACCTTGTGAGGGATAAGAAAGAAGAGCATGGGGTGAATAAGGCCCATCCAATTGGATTTGGCTGCCCATGTGGGCGTCTCATAGTCTAATATGGAAAGAAAGGGAGATATACTCCTCTTGCTAGACCGAGATGAAAAGGAGAGTTTTAAGTGGTGAACTTTGGAGAGAGATAGCTCCAAGGAGATAGAAGAATTTGTAATGAAAATTGGTAGGTGTGTTCTTCAAGTTGTGAGGATTTTAGAACCTACTCACTTGCTTGTATTGGAATTGTGAACAAAAAGTTATGCTTGTTTTAGTAGAGTAGGGTTTGCTGCCACCCGACAAAGAGGGGCAGAAACTTTGAGCTGCTACTGCAAGTTTGATTTCAACTCTTTCTTAGTGAAATTTATAGAAAGTGTGGAAAATTATGCTAGCTTTCTATCAAGACATCTCTTGTAGCATTTGGAGTTGGAGAGCAAAAGTTGTGAGCTTGAGAGTGGGAAAGGATTTGCTGCCATCCGACGAAGAGGGGCAGAGACTTTGTTCAACCACCCAAGTTGGACAGTCTCTTCAATCTTTTTGATATTTTAGGTTCTTATAGAAGCTTGTGTAAGCTTTCCACAAAAAAAAAATCAATACATTTGGAGCTTTGATGAAAGTTTTATGAGCTATGAAGTGCCAAAGAGGGCAAATTGTTGCTAGGGTTTGAAGAGTAGAATCAACTAGCTACAAAATCTTGAGTTTGAGAGGCGTGTGTGCAAAATTTTAGAATAAGTTAGATGATGGAGTGAACTTTCTAAAAAGCTATTGCATGTCCAATTTGGAGAAGGGAAGTAATCACAAAAAAGGCTGAAGTGAAGAGGAGCTTTGCTGCCTTTGCATTTGCTTGGAAATTTTAGTGCCTACTTCTTTTAGCCATAACTTTTAAATGGTAAGTCATCTATTTGTGAAATTTTGATATGTTTTACAATGGATTATTGGCTTTCCATAGGCTATAAGCACGCTTGATTCGACCTTTGGATGAATTTTTAGTGATTTATTTAGTTTCAGCTTGTTGTATAACTTGTATTCCTCATATGCGGTTGTATTTTGAGGTATACTTGAATACATACACACTTTGCTTATACCTTTTATACAAGTATATATACTTATATTTATATGAAGTATTTATATAAGTATTTTACAAGTATTATACATAATATTTGTATAAATATTTGTACAAGTATTATACCAAGGATTATATAAGTATTTTATAAGTATTTATACAAGTATTATTCAAGTATTTATATTTTATATTTGTACAAGACTTATACAAGTATAATATAAGTATAATTTGAAAGCTTGAACAAATATTGTGCAAGTATAGAAGATACTTGCACGGCTTCCTCTCATGTTCCCTGCTAGTTCTAGTAGCAGCTAGGAACCCGGCGTTTTCTCAAGGCGAATTCTCTCTATCCGACAACGGGGGAATGAGAGTTTTAGAGCATTTGTTATGTTTTGAGAAGTTTGAGGAAATAAGGCTTGTGTATTGGGTGTAATAGCCCTATGAAGGAGAATTTATATAAATTTGGGGGTTTTATTATACTTGGATCTTGCTTGAGTAATTAGTGGCAACCAGAAGCCCAATGCTTTCTTGAGGCAAATTCTCTCTACCACGATAACGTTTGTATATAATATAATTAAAGATGTTATACTTTCCATACAGATATGTGGCATCAAAGGAATAGCCATAACATTTTCATTTAGCACATATTTTTGCTAATATATAAATATAAATATAAATATATATTATAGATTATAATTATATATAATTATAGAATTTTACTAATATATATATATATTAAAGAACCTTTAAAACTTTAATTAATTTATTATTTATATTTTAAATATTATTTAATTTTTATAGATTTTTTTAGCTTTTATTTTTTCTTATCTTCAAATGTATCCAGATAAGCTTTATTTGCCAAGCGATATAATCATAAAATATCTACACTCTTTTTAACATACTTTAAAATGTTCAAATTGGTACAGGAGTCGCGAGGCGAACACCGCATGCATCCGCCACCGAGGCGGAGCAGGCGAGATTGATTCTGGAGCAGGTCAATCAGGTGGGGATGACCAGAACGGACATGGAGCGGAGCGAATTGTCTAGGTGGAGCAGGAATTGACCGAGCACAGGAGCGGATAAACACCAGCAATGGAAGCAGCAGTACGAGACGCAGTGATTCATGACCACTGCGAGTCGCGCAAGTCCAGACGCCGGAGGACTGGTCGCACCCCGACACGGAACGAAGAATTCGGGTGCGACACGAGAGCCCAAGAGGAGGATCATTCCGAGAGCTCCAGGGTGGGAGCGTCGCTGGTCCCGTCCAGAGCTTTGCGAAGGTGTTAGGTGGTCTACCTAGAGTAGGTCCCCAACCTTTTCCGTGGAAATTGGCCGAAGACATGGTTACCTAACGGCATTGTTCAAGCGCGAGGGCAGTAGGTGAGATCCTCCAGCTAGAGAACACCCTTGAATTGGAGTCAGTGGTAGTAGGCACCCTTACTTTTTTCCTTTTATTAAATTCCAGGGAAACATTTCTGGCTCCACCATTTGGCTAGTTCATCTGCCAGGTGAAACTTTATCAGCCACATCGACTGCGGGTAGATACGACGAAACGCGGTCGCTTATGTGGGTTGCGGGATCTGTGAGCGGGGGAGGGGTGGGGGTGGGGGTGGGCTGTGGACAATGCAATCAGGGTCGCATAGGGCAGAGTTCTGAAAGCTGGTTGGAGTCGATTCTACCTCAGTTTTTCATGCCACAGTTGAGGTTGTGGGGTCGAGCGGGGTGGGGGTGACGAACTGGAGGTGGTCGCCGAGTAACGCCGGGCGAGAGGATGGTCGCCAGGATTTGCGTCGCGGTTGTGTTGGTGCTAGGTCTAGTGGTGGTAGGAAGAGGAGTTAGTGCTGTACAAGAGGGAGAGTGTGATTCGGCGTATAACTATCTGGCTGGGTGCCTGACGTTCGTCTCGGGTCCGGACGTCGTGCCCAACGCGGTTTGTTGCGGCGGGATTGACCAGTTGAATTCGATCGACCCCGACTGCTTGTGCACCATCATCTTAGAATTGGGAGACAATCTCAATGTAAATGTCACGAAAGCGTATGCACTGCCCGTCACATGCCGCGTAAACGTAGATCCCGTGAAGTGCCCTGCCCTTGTGCTGCCTCCTGGAGCCGCTTTACCCCCTTCAATACCCCCCGGATTGTATTCGTCTGTTCCGGGTGACGTAGCCGCAGCATGGCGAATTGCATCCCCCAGGATGCCGGTGATCGCCGCAGTTCTTCTCGCCGTATTAAGATTGTGATGCGAGGCTCAGTTTTTTGGGGAATTCTCAGTGTACCGATTATGTACCACCTAGTTTTGATAGGTGTGCATTATGCATCCGGCGCAGAAGCAGCAGCGATCGGGAGCCAACCCAGCTGTTCAGAGACATTTCATTGTAGAATAGTAACCAATTACCTCAAGGAAGTGTATTTTCTAGAGAAGCTTGCCAAGAATTGTGTGAGATTCTTCTATTCTTCAGCTTTTTGGGCACCTGGATGTACCTTGGAGTGAGTATTGAGGATCTGGAAAGAGGTTTCCCTGGAGACGGTGCCTCTTTACTGTTCTACAGAGAATATGTCGAAATCCTTGTACATGATACGCATTTGTAAACTTTCCTTCCGGAAATGATTCTCTCGCTCCTTCCCTTCACGGTGGGGCTAGCTACTTCAGAAGAGATCGTTTGAAGGCCTTGCTTGCTGTACATGTTTCCCTTAACTGTCTACTCGTTGTGATTAGTGAATCTTCGTATGACCCTTCGACGATCTCTCTGAGGCGCGTGAGCTGGCTCATCTTGAACACTGGAGATGTGGCTCAGTCAACTTGCAACATTTCCGATGGTCTACCATCACCTGGCTCTCCACAAGGTAGGGATAATTTCATGGCGGTATTCAGCTAGTCGGCATCGACTGAAGAAATCATGTTTTTATATGCATGTAGGAATAGCTCAGCTCATCCTTCTCAGTAGTACAAAACCTCAAACCTTGTAGCTATCAGTCGATTCAGTTCTTCATGGATAGTTCCGGATGCAGGGCGATTGTCATAATAGAAACTGTACATCTTCGGCATTGTTCTAGAAGAGATTTCCAGTCACAGAGGAACACAATCAGTAAGTTAACTTGCAGTATCACGTGGCTTACAAACAGTTGGGTATTCCTGCAGGATGAGGTAACCCGCTGTGCGATGAGTAGAGCTGCGTCCCGAACTGGAGCTCCACTCCCAAGCAGGAAATGCAACCTAGTCTTTATGCAACACATTCCTGAAGTGAGCACAACCCTTATTTTTTTCCTGGTTGTGAAGAATGGTGCTGGAAATCAGAAAGCCTGTGTTGCACACGAACCAACGTTCTTCGATGAAAATTCATCACCAGCAAGCCAATGTCGAAGCCCAGTTGTTGATCACTCTTTGAAACCGAGACCTAGTTGTGGATTGATGGGTGTAAATGCGCCAATGCTGTTCTCAGGTTGTCAACCTGGTGATCATTTATCAATGCTAGTTGTTTAGAGATATTTTAAAAGTTTGTTTTATTCCGAGATGGGGTGTCCCCTAGGAAAGCTTTGCAGATTCATAGCCAAGTAGCCATAGTGTTGTGTCCAAAATTAAGGTGAATGAAGAATATTGTTGATGCTCAACGCTGCAATTGCAGGGTGTCTGATTCATTTGCAATGGTTTGTGGAATTGGAACTGGCTGAAGCCTCTGTTGTGTGGGGTTTGTTTGAGTTCGCCAATGATTCATGCATGAAAATGGATATTTTTAAAGCAAAGTTTTATAAAATGGGTTGATTGTACAATTGAATGAAGTGAAGTAGTCGTAATGAGCTGAATAGTATAATGTTTGAGAGAATGGTGTTAAGTAATTGTTGAGTGGTGGATTGTATCTGTTGAATTGCTTCTTCTATTGTTTGTATTGGAGTTGCTGATGACCTTTCTGTGACAATTACTGTACCTCGTCATTGAATTTTGTAATAATTTCATGGCTTGAATATGGTGGATGTTGGTCTATTAAAATCAGTCTTCAAAGTGTTCAATGTCTTTTTTTTTTCTTTTATTTATTTTTTAAAGTATATGTAATTTTCTTTGAATTGATTTTTAATGTATGATTTGACATCTATCCAAAAACATTTAGAGTGCATCTCCAAATTTTAATACAAGGTGTCAGTTTAAGTTTTGTAGCCAGAAGTGCCTAATGTTTTCTAAGTTACAAATCATCATTGAACATGTCCAAAGTTGAAATTTTAATACATTGTGAATGTAATATTTTGTTTACTTTTATGATACACTTGTGTAGCTTTAATCATTCATATTTTGAAGATATATGTAAATTTTAATAATTCATCTAAATTCAAACTCAAATGTTCATAAAATATTAAAATGTCACAAAAAGGCTTATTACAGCCAATACCTTAAACAAGTATCAATTTCAATTGTTCAAGTTTTTGATATAAGACAAGAAATGAGTTTAATTTTTTTGTTTGTTTTAAAAATCAGATCAAATGATTACACACACAAACATCACAAATAATAGCATGAAAAAATGAAAAAATGAATCCATTTGTATTATGTTATTTATGACATTAATAACATACATTTGTTCTATCCTATTGAAAATATTTTATAGACATAGGAGATTTTATTTTATTTTAATTTTAAATTTTAATAATAAAAATAAAATTATTATATAAAATTTATTCTTACTAATAAAAATAAAATAAAAATACAAAATACAAAACTAAAATTAAAAACTTTAGTATCATGTGTAGTAGGAAATGGGGACAATCTACAATTTTATGAAGTGGCACGTGCACTTATAATAATAGGGAGAGGATTGACTTGGACTACACTTTGTTGCAAATCATTTAGCTAAGGTGCAAATATTGGGTTAGATTGCATTGTTAGGTTACAATGTATATACAAATATAGCTAAAATAATCAATATGTAGAATTTTAAAAAATTTAAAAAATTTAAAAAAATCCAAAAAAATGAGTTAGGATTGGATTAGGATTCAAGGATAGATTTTTACATATTGTGCATATAGAAAGGAATGATAGCAAGACATAAAGGCACATATGAAATAATAAACAAAGGTGACATTAGCATTCCAAGTACATAATAGAATTCAACAAAGAAACATAGAATACTTGAAGTAATGGAGATCCACAAGCAAACTATGAGCCATTACAAATCCATATGGCCTCATACTTGTAGTGAATTGTAAGAATAAGCAATCATATTGACAAATACTTGATCCTTAAAAAAACAAAAAAAAAAAATATATATATATATATATATATAATCCACAAGTTTTAAAGCTCCTAATATATTACATGAGGTTAGGGACAAGTTCATACAATCAAATTCTAAATCTTCAATATTCTCTCAATGATATAAAAATATGAATTGGTTCCAATCAAAATTTATATAATCTATATTAAGTTACATTTTAATAACTAAAATTCTACAAGCTAATAATGTAGAGATAAGATAGTAGATTAATAAACTTGTATACATAACCATTGAATCAACCACTGGATAAAGATTTTCTATTAAGAATCAAATTACAATTGGATTTAGTCTACAGATAAGACATAAATATGACACATCATAGCAAGTAAAGCTTTGAGAAGGATCCTAATAATATATTTGAAAGAGATTGTTAGATGAAAAATCATTGCAAATTCTTCTTTGCCCTCAAAGATATGTGTGGCATAGAAGAATATATTATATTAAAAAATAATCAACAAGCTACACAAGAAAAAAAAATTAAATGCAATAAACAAAGTCATGTCTAGGTCCTTAGTAAAATTAGATTAACCAAGTACTATTGAGATATTGGATCACAAACAAAGAACACAATCAAGTTGTTCTTATAGCATCACATTCTGTTAGAAAATAATGAATAATACAAATACAATGATAAATTTTGTTAGATAGAAGTAAATTTATTAATCCTTGTTAATACCTCTTTTAAATCACAAAGACATGACAACATCAACACCTTGGTTTTGACTAATATACAATTAATATTTTAGATTCTATAACAAACATCAAGTGCCAAAAGATAATCTATAGAAAATGCAACCATAGATATAATAAGATCAAGCTTAAAAAATCATGGAATACCAAAAAAAGATTGTAACTAATGGCCATAAACTTGGAAGATAGTTAATAGACATAATCTAATAATTAATCAATTAAAATCTATGATGAATAAGATAAAAGTAATGGATTATAATTTTTGATGATGTAAAAATATGCAAATTATGATTCAAGAGCATAACTACCAAATATAAGATTTTAACCTTAAATAAAATAATATACTAGTAAAAAAAAGAAATGAATATTTAATAGTCAAATCTTTAAAAAAAAATCAAATACAAGCAAGGACAAGGTTTGGTTGTTTTTTTAAAAAAATTAAGATGAATATATTTTTTAAATTCTAAAAATATTTATATAAAAAATACTCTGTTAAAATTAAAGAATAATATAAAAATTTTAAAAAAAACTTTGGAGACACACCAAAAAATATAAAAAACCATAAGATGTATAAGGTCAATTATTTTTTTAAAAAAGTCGAAATCAAATTAAATTAATTTAAAGATTGGAAACAAAAAATATATAAAATAGGAATTTGGATAAATTAGAATAAATTTAATAATTGATGATCAAAAAAGTTCTTTATACCAATCAAACAAAGATAACAAAGATCTTCTTTTAAAAATAATAATTCTTATTTAAAGTCTTGTAACACTAGTATTTTTTTAATACTTGATCAATCATATAGGATATACAAAAGTTTTAATTGTGATCTATCTCAAGTTTAAAATTATATTCATTACTAATCTCATGTATGTATAAATTACTTTTTTTTGAATGATCTTTTATACTATATAAATTTGAAATTTATTTAGCATTATTCGAATATTTTTTCTTTATATATATAATAAAATCTTTTTCTTTGTATTATAAAAGGATACCATTGGCAATTGACTTGTTACAATGGTCATTTTTTCATATACTAATATAACATTAGATTGGCCTATAATATATATAATTGTTGGTATATTATAACTATTATTATTTTTTGAATTTAATAAGTTGGCTAAGAGTGTATAATTTAGTATTAAACTTATACTATATTAATGCTACATAGTATTGTAAATAAGTTATAATATTATAATAGTTATTTTTTTTTATCTTACTACACTTAATTGATAATTTTTAAAAATTTATTACCACCTTGGCTAGCAACATATTAATTAAAATAATATTCTAAAAACTTGTAGTTTCATGTATGTATGTAGTATTTTTTTTTGTTTATTTGTTTGTTTGTTTTGTTTTTTTAATTTTTTATAATATATATGTATATATATATATATATATATATATATATATAAGTATATATATAATTTGAATTATATAATTATAAGTATAAGGTGTTTGTTGAGAAGATTTAATATTGTAGTAGCATGTCTAAGATTGTATATATTATCATAATAAGTTCATTTATTATGCTTTATTTTTTAGGTGCTGGTAGATAAAATTAGATATTTTTAAGTTCATATTTTATTACATTAATAATTATTAAATTAATTAAATAGATTTTAAGTGTATGTTGATTTTTATTATGTGCAAGTATTAATTTCAGTGGTTTTTAATAGAAGTTAGAAACTTGTGCATGTGTTATATCTATTTGCAACCAATAATAATAAAAATATCAATTTTGATATTGTATTTTTTTATAGTCTAAAAAGTTGTAGATGAAAGATATTTTAGAAGAGTACTTAGGAGTCTCTAGTAGGTGAAGGTTGTAATAGAAAAAAATATTTGTGTTGGTTTTCTATTTGATTTGTAGAGGATCTTAATGGAATTTGAGTTTTAAGTATCTTATAT
Source organism: Physcomitrellopsis africana (assembly GCA_036785485.1). Lineage (NCBI taxonomy): Eukaryota > Viridiplantae > Streptophyta > Bryopsida > Funariales > Funariaceae > Physcomitrellopsis > Physcomitrellopsis africana. The sequence goes on from JAWRVF010000748.1 coordinate 41,788, forward strand.
AATGCAAATGTAACCAAATACACAAGTACAAAAAAAGATAGAAGATAAGATTGATAACATTAAATTTTTTTTTTGTAAAGACCATAAAATAGTATATTATATTAAAATTTAATTTTAAATATTTTGATTTTTTAAGGAGTTGAGTAAATTATGGTTGCTCTTTATATCTAAATCACATATCCTAACTATTAAAGTGTTGTGTATTCACAAATATTACTAATATAAATAAAAAAAAATTAAAAATATATTTTTATAATTATTATGAGATTTTATTTTATTATTTTAAAACATATGTAGTGTCTTAGTTGTTGGCAATTTTACACATGCATATTTTATCCTCCATGTAATTATGTATGATACTTGACTAATTTATTAGAAGTCTTAGTATTCTTATTGAACATTCATCATGATATATAATGCACGTATAGCATAGGACAAAGAAGATTGATGTTAGTGGGTCATGTCTTTAGAAATCTTGTTATCAAGAGCCTTATATATAAAATGAAGAGGTTGTCTTATATATCCAATAGTAATAATATGGATAATGCTTTGAAAATAAATGCTAAGATGTTTTTGGAACATTTATAAAAAAATCTTTTGCTAAATTATTCATCATAAGAATATTGATGCTAATTTTAAACACTTTATATTTCAAATTACATCAACCTTCTTTGGATTAGGTTTTCTCTCATGAGAACCATACAAATGCTCAACCACAATTATCCCATCAATTCCAAAACTTGATTTATTAAGAGATAGAGTTAAATTTACTTCTTTAAATCTGATCAATATGTGGTCAATATCATCAATGTGTTTCTTTAAAAATGCCTTATATCCATCTTCATCTAACTTTGTATCTATATTTTCAATTTAACAATTGTTAATTGAAATATCATTAAAAAAAAAAATAATCTTATCTAAAATATAATTCCTTAAAATCTAGTTCATGGCACTTTACATATGTGCTACAGAATTAGTAACACCCTGTGATAAAGTACGCATGCCTACCAATCCCAATTGAGTCTTCATTGTTGTAATATCCTTATTTTCTTTAGCTTGTTGAAACTGGTCATATCTTAAATAAAAATCTCCAATAGAATAGATAGAGTGGCCTACAAATGCCTTAGCTATCTCATTTACAATTAGCCTAGTACCTATATTCTTAACAGTAACTTTTTTAACTGGTTACATATCTTGAATAAACCTTATTGCTTCAGACTCCTTAAATGTAATAAACCAACCATTAAAATAGGATACAATAGATGGTTCAAGAATCTCCATTTTCATCCTTTCTTTCAATAGATCTACCAACTTTGGAAATAAAATTCTTGGCACATGGATTGGCTTCAAATTCTATAGTATATGAGGTACCATAAAAATAATCATAGGTGCAATCATACTTGGATCAATACAACTAATTTTTTTTGGTACAAGGACAAAAGCCTTATCATATATAAATATCATTTTCAAAAACTTCATCCTTTTATTTTCAATCAAGAATTCACTTCTTTCAATCTTCAGCTTATCTAATGATTTTTAAGTAAATTTACGATCAATCTTCCTTAATTTTCTAAGACTTGGTTCCCTTACTACTTTCTCAATATGTTCTAAAGTATCAAGAGGCAATTGAATAGTAATTGGTTTTACCTTCTTAGCCATAGTTTTATATTTAATATTAATCCTTGTTTTTTATTCAATTCTATAATCTTTAGCTATCTCCAACCTGAAAGCGGATTCTCTAACTACTTCATATAATTTCCTTGAATGTAAATCCATAATTATTCTTTTATGTTTATTTGAATTTTTTTTTAGACATCAAGCCTTTTAAGTTCTTTAAAATAGTATCAAAATCTTCTTCTAAATCTTCTTCATCAATTATTCTAGAAATAAATTCATCCTTTGAAATTAAATCTATCTTTTTTAGTTTTTAGTTTTTATTTTTTTTCACATAGCTTCAATATTTATAATTCAAATCTCTAGCTTTTGAAAACTTCAAAATCTCAAATTTTGTATTATTTAAAAGTCTATTTTTAATCCTATCTATATTAAAAAATATAAAATTAGAAGACTTATTTATATCCTTGGATTCTCCATCTTCAAGGATACTCCTCAAAAATCCAAAAAATTATCATCGAACTTTAATGAAGTCTCTTCTAATTGTTCCTTGTTTCTCTCATTGTTGGTTATTACAATTAGAAATTATATTGACGTCTTTCCATCACAACTCTTAATCCTTTTATAATGTGAGCCATTCATCTAACATCTTAGTTTCCATCTCGTAGCTGTAATATATAGTTGTTTCAAAATTATAGAATAGGTAGCAGTATCTTGTACAAAAAAATTCTAATCTACCTCTACATTGCTAATTTTTATCCTAACTATTGGACATGCTTTATACTATTCACTCTTTTAATTATTTATAGCCTTTATCACATATCCATAGTTGGTATTAATAGGCCACATTTGTCTTTTATAAACACTCTTACATATTATATTGATTTTAAATCCATGATCAACTAATATCAGATAGACTTTTTTCCTATCATTTAGCCTCACCTTGGCTTTTGAAATAGCCTTAGCTCAATATGTATGAGAAAATGCAGGCTTCTCTTTAATTCTTGTCCTTTCATATTTACAAATTAATATCTTCACTTGTTTACTTTTTTTACTCATAGCCTTCTCTACTCTACATCCAATTACTTTAATCTCTTTTATATGCATCTTTTTGGTAGAAATACTAGAGCTACTAGGTTTCTTGAATAATTTTTTCTTGTTAAGTTTCTTCTCAATTTCAAATACATCTACATCGTCAATAGAAGAAATTTTACATCTCTAATCTTATACACCCTTTTTTTTGCTATTACTAGAGAAGGCAAATACTTGTACTTCTTTTTCTTTTTGTTTTTATTGTATCCACCAAAGCCTTCATCATCATTGTTTTAGATGTCATCTGCCTCTTTTTCTTAATAACATCAATGATGAGCTGTCATGGACATATGATTTATTCCAATAATTATCTAATTAATATAAATAGATAAAAGTAGGTAAAAATAGATTAATTTGATAATAACTTATAGAAGCACTTTAAAGAAGCTTCATAGACATGGATTCATCTTAATACATGTCTATAGGTGATTGATAGATTAGAAACTTGGCCAACAAGCTAGCCATGTATTGCACATATTGGTAGCTTGTGAAACAAGCTAAGTATGTAGAGCACATATAAGAAACTTGTCTTGCAAGTTTGACATGTGTCTTGCAAATTGGACATTTATTAGAGGTCCTATAGAATGTGGCCACATACCTCTTAGATAGATAGTATATATATAGACAATAGTGAAGCCTTCTTCACTCTTGTCAATGCCTTCTTTGTTTTTAGTCTTGTTTTAAGAATCTCTAGTCTTCTTGTCTTTGATAATAGCCATTCTAGTTTTAATATTACTCTATTTTCAAGTGATTTTCTATTCTTTCAAATACACAAGAGTGTATTGATATTTTGTTCTTTTATGATTTATGCCTTTGAAAGTTTAACAAGAGTGAAGATTTATTATTATTTTGTGTTTAAGAAGTAAGTGGATTATTCCACTTCTATTGTTGCATTTGAAGATTGTAAATTACCTATCTTTAAACTAACATTCTTTGCTTTCTAACCTTGATTTTTTTCTTAAAAGACACTGGATCATCCTTCTTTGTAGAGAATTTTATTTGATATTAGAAGTTGCGGATTTTCCTCCTCTAATTTGAATTGTGGAGTTATTAAGGTATCTAAGATAGAAAGAAAGATCATGGATACTACACTTAACAAAAGTGAGAATAGATTTGAAACTATTATAGATCTTTAAGAGCTTGTTAATATTTTTAGGGTAGAAATTTCATAAATCATTAATATTAATTATGGAAGTACTATTCCTATATCTATGGAAGAAGTCTAGAGCCTAATTCAAGAAGTTGTATAATTGAAAGAAGCAAGTAAGTTAGCCTCACAAGCAAATCCACAAAGCCTTACTTCTACAAGTATGAATGAGACAAAAATTAATATGCTTGAGAAGTTTGATGGAACAAGCTTAAAATTTCAAGGATTTTTGCAACAAGTCAAGTTATATTTAAGATTATATCTTTTCCAATATCCTAATGGATTTATTCAAGTTAGATTTATAGGTACACTTCTATCTAGAAGTACTCTTTCTTGGTTTACATCTTTGATGGAAAAAATTCACGACTTCTTTATGATTTGAATTCATTCCTTGAAGTGTTTATGGCCACATTTAGAAGAAGTTATTGGAAGAAGGTAGCAAAGACTAAGCTCTTATCTTTACAATAAGGATTACAATTAGCGACAATATATACTAGAAAATCCCAAAACCTTGCTTGCAATGTGGAATAGAATAACAAAGCCCTTATCAATCAATTTCATTATGAATTGAAGGATAACGTCAAAGAAGTGTTATTACTAATATCAAAAGTGGACTCTTTAGAATAATTTATTGCTCAAGCCATTGCATGCAATAATTGATTATTTAAAAAATATCAATAATATAGATTTGGTTGGGGAAAAATAAATCAATTAATGATAGCAACTCCTAAGTCTTCAGAAACTTATTTGACTAAGTCAAATCCAATGTCAATTAAGGTGGTATATTTAAAACTTCTCATCAAATAAAAAAAGACTTGACATTGTTAAGAGGGTTTGTGTTTATATTGTAGAGAAGCAAAGCACACTACTCAACATTATCCAAAGAAGCAATGCAATCACAAAATTAAAAATATGGTCACTAGAGAAGATAATGTGTCAAAAAATAAGTTTATTATTTTATAATAGATGTATTTTTACAACCTAAAAATTATAAAATTTTTACTTTATTAAATTCAAGAGCTTCAGCTTGTTTCATAGGCAAAGACTTTGTCAAAAAATAAGAAATATTTTTACTCTAGAAAACTAAATTTGTACATATAGAAGTCATAGATGGTCATTTGTTATTTCTTAAAAATATTATCCATGAAGCTATTGTTTTAGATGTAGCAATTAAGGGACATAATAGCGTAGTAATATTTAATGTGATTAGATCTCCCTCCAATTCAATTATTTTAGAATTATTATAGTTAAAAAAATATAATCTTTAAATAGATCAAACTTCTTGTAACCTTGATTTTTCTCGTAGTTTAATCTAAAAATTTGTTAGCCAAGTAGACATACATAATTTTAGTACATCCAAATCTTTATTGATAGGTGCAAAAGCTTTTATACATGTGGTAAAAGAAAGATCATCTTTTGCTATATATGCCACATCCATTTTGGATACTAAAAAGACTACAAGTGATATTCTTAGCTAGTATTAAGACTTTCAAGATATTTTTAAAAAAAAGAATGTAAATATTCCATCAAAGCATTGATCTTATGATTATTCATTTGATCTTTAAGAAGGAGATCAATTCCCATTTGAACCAATCTATAATTTATCACAAAACGAGTTAAGTGCATTCAAAGAATATATTGACAAGAACTTGATTAAGAACTTGATACATTATTCAAAGTCTCTAGTAGAAGCTTCTATCTTATTTGTGAAGAAAAAAGAAAGATTACTGTAGAGATGTATAGATTATCAAGAACTTAACAAGATTATCATCAAGAATAAATATCTTTTATTTTTAATTTTAAGACTCTTTGATTAACTCAGTCAAGCAAAGATCTATACAAAAATAGACCTTTGGAGAATATACAATTTGGTTCACATTAAACAAGGTGATGAATGAAAGACTATATTTTGAATTAGATATAGACATTTTAAATATAATGTCATATCTTTTAGACTTATAAATGTATCAATTATTTTTTAATATCTTATAAATGATATTTTTTATGAATTTCTTAATGATTTTATTGTTTATTATTTAGATGATATTTTGATCTATTCTAAGAACGTAGCAGAATATGAATTTCATGTTCATCATATATTATAAAAACTTAGAGATGCAGGATTATATGCCAAGATAGAAAAGTGTATATTTTACAATATTCAAATTGACTTCTTAGGATATATCATTTAAAATAATGGTCTTAAGATGGATCCTAAGAAAGTCCAAACAATCATAGACTAGAAGATTCCAAGAACAATAAAGGATGTATAATGCTTTTTAGGATTTGCTAATTATTATTAAATCTTCATCAAGAATATTTTTTAAGTTACAAGTCTATTTACACGTTTAACTTATAAGGACAAATTCAAATAGAATAAAGAAGTAAAAACATCACTTGAAGCTTTAAAGATAGTTTTTATTTTTGTACCAATCTTATATCACATCAACTTTTTTAAGGTATTTTTTTATGGAAATAGATGCATCAAACTTTGCTTTGAATATGTTATTATCACAAATGGAAGTAGATGACAAACTACACCTAGTAGCTTTTCATTTCAAAAAATTTTCAGTAGTAGAGATCAACTATAAAATCCATAATAAAGAACTTTTTGTAATTGTGGATTCTTTTCAAGAAAGGGGTCATTATCTAGAAGGCACTTCTAATCCAATCACTGTATATACGGATCACAAGGACCTCCAATATTTTATGCCAACACGCATGTTGAATCATTGTCAAGCTTGTTAGAGTATGTCTTTGTCAAGATTCAAATTTATTATCACTTATTGGCCAAGAAAACAATACGGTTTGTCTAATGTCCTTTTTAGATGTTCTTATCTTATATCAAAAGAAAAAGATTCAACTTTGATCAATAAAAAAAGATCCTCTTAAAATCAAAGCAATTTTGTCTTTGAATAATAAAATCAACATTGATTGTTGATTCAATTTTTGTCAAGCAAGTCCAATCAAGTATGTCTTTAGACCCTCTTGTTTGTGAAATTAAGAACAATTTATCTGAATCTCATGATATTTTCAAATTTGAATTCAAAAATGATCTATTCTATTTTCAAAGATATCTATATGTTCTAGAAGATGAAACACAACTATGTACTTTTGAAGCTTGTCATAACTTCCTTACAATAGGATATTTTGGATATAATAAGACTTTAGAGCTAATATCAAGAGATTTTTGGTGGCTTCAAATGTGAAAGGCTATTAAGAAATTTATACAATTATGTGACATTTATTCAAGATAAAAAACTCCTCATCATCAATCTTACGTACTTTTCTAACCATTATTTATACCAAAACAACCTTCATCTTCTGTTTCTATGGATTTTATCACGGATCTTCCAAATTCAAATTTATATGAGTCTATATTCGTGATTGTAGATTGTTTCATCAAAATGACCCATTTTGTATTGTGTACAAAATCTATTATAGGTGAAGAAACAACTAAATTCTTCCTTAATAATATCTATTGCTATCATGGATTATCAAAGGATATTATATCAAATAGATGGATGTAATTTGTATCAAGATTTTAAAAAATCCTTTTGAAAATATTAAAAATAGATATAAAACTATCTTTAACTTTTCACCTTAAAAATGATGGACAAATAAAATAAATAAATCAAATTTTGGAATAATATTTGAGATGTACTATCAACTATCATCAAGATGATTGAATAATCCTTTTGCCATTAACAACGTTTGCTTGTAATAATTTAATATATTTATCTATTCAATAAATTCTATTTTTTATCAATTATGATTATCAGCTATAATTTGATATTTTTAACTTTTCAAAAGCTGATAATCCTACAGCAGAAGATTTGACAAATCAGTTGTCAGAGCTATATGTAACAATGAAGGTATAATTAAAAAAAAGCTCAAAAATGATAAAAGATCAATATAAATATCTATCATAAAGAACAGCCTCAATTCCATGTAGGCAATAAAGTATGGTTATTTCATTGTAATATTAAAATTAATCATCTTTGTGACAAATTGGATTATCAAACTTAAACCATTTTCAATTCATGAACTAATTAATCCAATTGTCTATTGATTACACCTACCAAAATCTATGAAGATCCATCATGTATTCCACATATCATTACTTGAGCCATACAAAATAGTGGATATATAAGGAAGAAGATAGATGCCACTACCTCCTATAGAAATGGATAATGATGAAGAATTTGAGGTAGAAGAGATCTTCAATTCAACACAATGTCAAAATCGATTGGAATATCTTGTACACTAGCACGGATATAATATTAGTGAATTCACATGGGTGCCTTTCAAGAATCTAGAAAATGCATCACTAAAAGTTAATGTGTTTCATCAATGACATTTATAAAAATCAAGATGAAAAGTCAAAAAAATCTTTCAAAGATTAAAATATGTGGCAAGTACAATTTGGTACATCCTTGATTTCTTCAATATGTAATCACTACTCTTTGTGGAACTTGTTTCTAGAAGGGGGGATAATATCACATACATATGATTTATTCTAATAATTATCTAGCTAACATAGATAGATAGAAGTGTGTAAAAGTAGATTAATTTGATAATATCTTATAAAGAAGCTTTTTAGAAGCTCTATAGATACAGATTCATCTTTATACATATCTATAGGTGATTGATAGGTTAGAAACTTGGCTAATAAGCTAGCCACATGTCGCACAAGTTGATAGCTTATGGAATAAGTTAAATATGTGGTACACATATAGGAAACTTGTCTTGTAAGTTTGACATGTGCCTTGCGAATTGGACATGTGTTAGAGGTTCTATAGAATGCTATCACATAGCTCTTAAGTAGATAGTATGTATAGAGATAAGAGTAAAGCCTTTTGTACTCTTGTCAATGCCTTTCTTGTCTTTAGTCTTGTTTGAAGAGTTTCTAGTCTTCTTGTCTTTGGCAATAGCCATTCTAATTTGAATATTATTCTATCTTTGAATGATTTTCTATTCTTTTGAGTGACACAAGAATATATTGATATTTTATTCTTTCATAATTTATGTCCTTGATATGAGCTCATAAAATTCTTTCTTGACTATATGAAGAATCTTTTTTAAAAAAAATTCAATTTTGGCATCTAAAATCCTCTCTTTAAGATTACCTTTCATATCAATAGAGGATTCAATATCAAACCATAATTTAAAAGGTGGATTTTTGATCTTATACCTTCTTGAGTTTTCTTTTTCATTTTCCTTCTCTCATTTTTTTCTAAGTAACAAGGTGTTCTCACTTAGATAGGATAAAGAGGGCCCTAATTCCATTAGAGTGGCAATTTACTTTTCTTGATTCTTATCTATCAACTTTTGGCTCTATTTCTTGCTATTGGATTCTTTTATTTTCTTCTCTTCTGCAATCCTACTCTTTTTAACCTCAATTGTAGCATCTTAGATCTCATCTTTCTCTTCATTAACTTCCAAGTAAGCTTTGATAGTTTCTGCATCAATTAGATCACTCCATTCAATCTTCTTTCTAATATTATGCGCATCCTTAAGCATAATCTTTCTATTAGGAATTGTAGAAATCCTTATGTTTTCCATTTCCATGATAACAAGGTATGTACTTGCTTCTTTAACTACAAATGCTTTATTAAAACTTCCAATTTGACCTTCTATAAGTTTCTTCATTCTACCTTTGTCAAAATTTAATTCAATAGGTTTTCCAATTGTAGTGAGTCTTATTTTATCTTTCTTATAGAAGATCACCTCTTTATTCAAATCCTCTTTATAGGCTAAACAATTCATCTTGTCATAGTCTTTACTATTACAATATACACACCTCTTCATCTATTTCTTGGTTTCTATTGAAAATTTAGGAGAATTCACTCTTTTATTTTTTTCTAACTCATTGAACTTGATCCTTGATTTCTTCATATCCTCGATAAGTCCTTCAAGAGTATCATTAGAAATACCCTTTTTTGGAACTAATACTTGATCAATAAAAATCGTTGGAACTATTGCAATTGGAATAGGAGCCATTTTTGACTCCACAACTATACCTCCTTTAGTCTTTATTCTTTTTTGCTTCATGATTGTTGCCATAGCTTCCTTAACTTATTTCCAATCATTAATAAGGCCTTTTTTTTCACCTCTATTAATCAAAAGTAGAAACAACTTATTCTATAAGTCTCCATCAGCTGCTTGTAAAAAAAATTCTATCTTCTTGTCATCTAGCAATTTCTTATCTGCTATTGGAAGTTAAAAAAATTTCCTTTCAAATTTCTCCAAGTAACTCCTTGGCATGGATTTGTTTTCGAGGTTGTTTTTCTATCCATTCTAAGAATATTCTCTGGGTCACCTTCTTTGAATCATCTTCAAAAAACTCTTTCTTTAAAATTTCTTCATATTGATTCCGAGAATTTATATCATCTTTATATAAGTCCTTGACTCTTTTTTTGACTTCAAGAATACAAGCAAGTATAAAATTCAAACACATCCTTCTATAGAAAATTTGATATATTTCTATTTTATCCATATAGATTTTGAGATACTTGGTTATGTTTCTATCTTCAAATCTCCCTATTTGATTAATGATAGATTGTAGAGCCTTAGAAACATTCTTCTCCTCTATTTGCATGTGTTGCATGCTTGATTGTTCTTATGATTGCTTCACTATATACTTTGAAAGCGCCTTCAACATTTCTTCAATATTTCCACATCCTTTTATTTCTTCCATTCTATTAACACCTAATAACCTTGAAGAATCTCTTAGTAAAAGCACCAAAATTTTTTGTAAAAGAGAGAGTCTTCTTCAAGACATCATTGAGATCCTGGCTGCCTACTAAATGAAGAAAAAGAGCTAGAAAAAATGCAAAAAAATTAAAAAGTCAAAAGTAAATCCTAATTTTATGTATTTCACATTTTTAAACCTTTTCAAGCTTACAAAGGCCTATTTTAAACCTAATCCAAATCAAATCAATTAATACTTGGTGATACCTTAATTTATATCTTTTAAATTTTTTTAAGATTTTTTTAAGATATTATATTCAATATTCTTTTAGATTCTTTTAGATTCTTTTAAGACATCTTATTCAATATCCCTTTAGATTTCTTTAGCTTCTTCTAAAATATTTTGTTTAATATCTCTTTAGATTTTTTTAGATTTTTTTAAAATATCTTGTTTAATATTCTTTTTGATTTTTTTAAGATATCTTATTTAATATCTCTTTAGATTTTTTTAGATTCTCCTAAGATATCCTATTTAATATTCTTTTGAATTTTTTTAGATTCTTCTAAGATATCTTCTTCAATATCCTTTCAAATTTCCTTAGATTTTTTTGGAGATTTCTTATTCAATATTTTTTAGATTTTCTTTAGATTCCTCTAAGATATCTTATTCAATATCCCTTTAGATTTTCTTTAAATTCCTCTAAAATATCTTATTTGATATTCCTTTAGATTTTCTTAGATTCTTTTAAAATATTCTATTTGATACTTTAAATTTTTTTAGATTCTTTTGGAAATCCCTCTACTTCACCCTTCTCAACAAACTATTTAAAACCAAAAAAAAAAAAAAAAAAAATTATTTATTTCTAATCCTAAAAGGATTTAAATAGACGGCTAGCTAATATCTGGATAATATCTGGCATATGCAAATACTCGCTTGATACTTGCTTAATACTCAATTGATATTCAATTGATATCCAATTCTAAGATATCTTTGTACCTTAAGATTTTTCAATTGATACCTTGTTATCAAAAAGATCTTTTAATTGATATTCTAAAATCAAAGATTTTTTGATTGATACTTTAATATCAAAAGATTTTATAATTGATATTCTAGGACCAAAAGATTTTTTTAAAGATTTTTTAAAATATTCTATAATCTGTTCCTATCATTTTTAATCCTTGTTCATATTGCAGTTCTAGAATTAGGTCTATATTAATCTTATTCATATTGCAATTTTAAAACTAGCTCTATATTAATCTTAATCATATTGTAGTTTTAGAATTAGCTCTATATTAATCCTATTCATATTATAATTTTAGAACTACCTCTATATTAATCTTATTTATATTATAATTTTAGAACTAGTTCTATATTAATCCTATTCATATGATAATTTTGAAATTAATTCTATTTTAAACTTATTCACACTATAATTTTTATATAAGCCTATTCAATTTTGATACATTTACCACAAGTGCATCTCAACAATAATATAATAACATGGCCATTAGATGAAAGAAGAAAAGAATGATTATATTATAAAGGAGCTCAAATAAAGATATTTTATCAAATTATCTTTAAAATATAGATAATAGATGAGAAAGTGATAAAAATTAAAAAAAAATACTAATACGGCTTTTTTATAGAAGAAGCTTCTATTTATTTTATATAGTCATAAATAAGATAAAATAAAATAGATTATAAAAATAAATATTATAGATATTTTTAAAAAAAAGTTTGAAAATAGGTTTTAGTAAAATTTATTTCAAAATTCTAAGAGTTGATATTTGAAAAGGACCAATTATGAATCTAAATCAAAATAAGACCCTGAGATAGAAAATCACATATGTATAATAAATGGAGAGTTTTTTATCAAATCAAACAATTAGATTTAAGAGTAGACTAAAGAAAATTCATTTGAATGTTGGTTTAAAGTAATTTAGATAATTATTGACTTTATAAGAGCTTTGAAAAGTCAAGGTTAATTCAGGTGACTCTGATTTTTATGAAATAAAAAGAGATTTATAATTTTGAGCATTTTGTGAATTTGGTTATAGATCTCTAGGTGAAATTTCTTGAATTTTTGGTTATATTTGTATTGAGTGCATGGTATAAGTTTGAGCTTGATTTAATAGTTTGATCAAAGATTATTAAAGTTTAAGTGGGTTGAAATCTCAAAAATTAGATTTTGAAGGTCTATGAGGATTTTTAAGATATTTAGTAATCTATCAGTTGGAATAAGGTTCAAGTCTAGCATCCATACTATTTTTATAGATAATAGAATTGATTTAATATCTATTTATGAATTTCAAGAGCAATCAAATAATATAAAAAGAAGATATTGGCATTGAAAGATAGGCATCAAGGTTGGAGAAGGAGGATGGCCTATTCTTGAGTAGATTTTTGAGCTTATCTTCTATTTGGTGAATTGGATTTTTTTTTATATTTTTTGTATATATTGCCAATTTAATTATTAAAAGATGTGCTAAATTTGAATGAAGATCAATAGTTCAATCATTAGCTATTGAGGTCTCAACCTGCTATAGGATTTATTAGGATTTATTTAAGGTTTATTAGAATTTATTTAGGATTTAGGATTTGGTTAGGATTTCATTAGGATTTATTTAGGATTTAAAATTTGATTAAAAATTAAATAGGATTTATTTAAGATTTAGGATTTGATTAAAATTTGACTAAGATTTGACTAGCATATGATTAGAGTTTGACTAAGGTTTGATTAGGATTTGATTAGAATTTGACTAAGATTTGATTATAATTACTATTTTTAATATTTAAAAAAGATTTTTATTTTAATATTTCTTTTAAATTTTTATATTAATATTTTTTAAAGATTTCTTTATTATTTCTTTATGACTTTTTTTAGAGTTCTTTAGGATTTCTTGTATTTTTTTTTTATAATTAATTAAAAATCTAATTAAACTTCTTTAATGGTTGAACATATTTATTATTTTTTAATTATAATTTATACATAATTCTATTAGAGGTGTTAGGACTTATTATTATAATTTTTTTTAATCTTCCACAATCAAGTGCCTGGTGCATTCTCAAGCAAGACTTCACATAATACTAGATATTTGATGAATTCAACATAAAAAACTTAAGATGGAAGGTAATTGGATTTTTGATCTATTTGAATTATGGAGAAGGCAAGAAAATAGAAGGAGTTATGGGTGGTATTTCAAATGGAACTAAGAGCGGAAGTATTAATAGAAGACAAAATATGTATTTTGATTCTAATTCTACAAGCATGTTTGAAAAACTTGCTTTATTCATACAACAATAATAAATTAAAGATTGCAAAGAAAGTATGGCAAATAAAGCATTATAGGTAGTTGTAGACAAGATTGATCAATTTTAAGGGAAAGATATTACAAAATATTTAAATTATTATATAAAAAAAATAAAATTGAAGCGTATTTTCAAGAAAGAGATGGTTCAATTATTTGAATTGCCTATTATATTAGAAATAAGAAATCATGTGAAGTCCATTATAGGACATTTAGGAGGTTCATGAAAAAAAATTTCTCAAACATTGAAAGATGAATATTTTTTAGAAGATAGCAATTAAATTACAAAGAAGTCATTTTTTGAATGGATTGAAAGGCCTAGAAAAAATCTTCAAGCAACAAAATTATTGAGGAAGTTTGAAAGACAATATAGCATAGATGATTAAAGATATTGACAAATAACAAGAAATGATATAGAAGAAGGAAGACCATAGAATCCCAAGTTTTATACCACTCTTGTCAAGGACATAACTAAAAAAAGATATATAATCTAATAAAAATTGTATCAAAGAAAAGTCACAAAATAGGAATAAAAATATATATATATATATATATATATATATATATGTATATTCAAAGGAATGAATGGCTATTATGAAAATCTCTTGAAACTAGGATCAGGAAAGGAGTTGACAAGAGTGAAGAAGGCTTCACTCTTGCCTCTATAAATACTATCTAATTAAGAGCTACATGGCAATATTCTATAGGACCTCATACACATGTCTAATTTGTAAGACACGTATCAAACTTGCACGACAAGTTTTTCACATGTTGTCACGGACATAAGATTTATTTCAATAATTATCTAAGTAATATAGACCAATAGAAGTAGATAAAATAAGTTGATTTGATAATATCTAATAGAAAAGCTTTCTAGAAGCTTCATAGACGTAAAATCGCCTTTATACATATCTATAGGTGATTGGTAGGTTAGAAACTTGGTCAACAAGCTGGCCACATGGCGCACATGTTGATAGCTTGTGGAATAAGCTAGCCATGTGTCACATATGTTAGTAGCTTGCGGAACAAGCCAAGTACGTGGCGCATATGTGAGAAATTTGTCATGCAAGTTTGACACGTGTCTTGTAAATTAGACATGTGTATAAGGTCTTATAGAATACTGCCACGTAGCTCTTAGTTAGATAGTATTTATAGAGACAAGAGTGAAGCCCTCTTCACTCTTGTCAACTCCTTTACTAATCCTAGTCTAGTTTCAAGAGTCTTCATGTTTCTAGTCTTTGGCAATAGCCATTCCAGTTTCCCTTTGAATATACATACTTTCTTATTCCTATTTTGTGACTATTTTTTGATACAATTTTTATTAGATTATACATTTTTTTTTAATTCATGTCCTTGACAGATTGACAAAAGTACACATATAATATCAGAGCTTTGTCTTTTTTTGATTAAAAGTGGATTATCCGTTTTTCTTAATAAGACATAAGCATTTTATAAGTTGTAGAGTTTCCACTTTTAAACTGATATTGTTTCTAGAATTTTTTCTTTTAAATGTGTTATTCTACATTTCTTGAAGTGAGAGTAGATATCTCCTTCTTATTATATTATCATGATAGAGCTTGCAGAAATGAAGAGTGCAATGGCATAAATACAAGAAAAAATGAGAGAGCTATTGCTTGTAATGCATCAACACAGTTTACCACCACAAGGAGCAACACGATTAGCACAAAGTGAAGATATAGAGATGGTTGAAGCTGCGTCAATATCTACACCAAATCATACTACCTCACCTATGATGGAGCACCGTTCAAACATTAGTGAATCAAAAATTAGTTTGCTTGAGAAGTTTGATGGCACAAAATCTAAGTTTCGAGGATTCATCAATCAAGTACAATTGGTGATTGAACTTCAACCTCAAACTTATCCTATGCAAGAATCTCAAGTTAGGTTTATTGGAACATTATTTTTGGGATTTGCTTTATCATGGTTTTTATCTTTTCTTGAACGACGTGATCCAATATTGGATAATTTGGAGGAATTTTTTGTAAAATTTTGATCTATGTATGGAGAACATGATGCAATCCGTATTGCCACCAAGAAGATTTACATCCTACAACAAGGCAATTGATCAATGTCATTATACGCTTTACAATTTTGACAATTAGCGACGGATATCAAATGGAATGATGCTGCACTCATCAGCCAATTTCTCTATGGATTACAATATGAGATAAAAAAATATTCAATTTATCCAATCCTCAAATATTGAATCAAACAATTGATTTTGCTGTGAAGTGTGACAATTGATTTTTTGAGTTTCAATCCAAGAATCGTACAAGAGAGCCTCAACGTTATTATTAATATCAACGTCCTCACAAAACATACATCCGAAAATAGAAGACATGCAAATTGATGCGGTACATTTTAAACCTCTTACTAAACAAGAAAAGATTTAGTATCGTCAAAGAAGATTATGTTTATATTGTGGAGAACCTAAGCACACTGCTCAACATTGTCCAAAGAAATGACACAACTACAAAATGAGGAGTACGGTTGTCAAAGAAGACAACGTGTCAGAAAACAAATTGGTCCAATTACAATAGGGACCGTTGTCGTGGTGAGAGTCTTAGCCCTAAGAAACACTGGGTCTTTTTTTGCCTCTAGTTTCTCAAGTGCAAGATGAGATTCATAAAGTTCATAAAATTGAAGAATTTATATAAAAACATACTTTATTAACCCTAACATATTCTGCCTTTAGAAACCCGCCCTCAATTTTGCTCATAAATCCTAGGATATCATATCAATTGAAGCAAAATTTGGACACAAGGTACTTAAGAGAGTAAAGAAGCAAACCCCATAAACCTTTTGATTATAGCTCATGTGGTTAGAGAGAACCATGTTGTCAAAGTAATCCCTCCATGCTGCCTTTGATTCTGGACCCCCTTTGCTTCACACCTTCATTGCTCTTCATTAAAGAAGACCTAAGTGCTGAAATTTGGTAGGCTTATAGCTTGTATCATGTTGTAAAAACCCTCCAAATATTGCTCCAAGAGCCTTCTCCAAACTTGAGTTATAGGTTCCATCCTTCTTCTTTAATTTTGCCTTCTAACAACTCTGGATCCGACCACAATTTTCCTCATAACTCCTTGAATATAACTCCAATAGCAATCAGTTTTTTACACAACTTAATAGACTCATATATCTACAAACCCCAACAAATTTTACTCAAAATACTACTCTGATCACAAAGATATGCTCCCTCAAACTTCACTGATTTGGAGATAGACCCCTGTCACTTTGAAAGAGCATAACATTTTATTTATAAGACTAATGAGTATCAAACTTACACTCATCTCTTCCTTAACTTACATAGATCATGTCAATTAAATTTCACACTCAAATTCGTCTCCTAAATTTCTTTATACTCAAAAAAAAATCCACACACATGTACTGCCCATACAAACCCTCAACCTTGCCTTCACTCTATTTCTCTTTTCATTCAAACCGGTTACAATTTCACTCATAACTCTTTGCTTAGAGGTCATATTGACTTGAGATTTTGATACAAAGTAGTTAACTCTATAAGAAACAAAAACTTAACAAATTTCGCCACTAAAGTGTATGTGGTTTCTAAGAACCAAGGCCCGAAAGTTTGTAACCCTCTCTGCCCTAGTCTTAAACACCTACAACTTTCACGACTCATATCTCCCTTGATACTTAATGAAAAGACATGAGAATTATTTCTATGAATTTCTTATCTTGTCTACTACAAATCCACAAAAATTCGCATCTAAAATCCTCTCCAAGCTTCCTCTATAGACAAAAATGTATACTACCTATCAAAAAGAAACCCTATCTCTCCAAAAAAACTCTCCTCCTTTTTCTTCACGATCCTTCCTTGTCATCTCCCTCCTGGTCTTCTTTATCCTCTTGGTCAAAAAGACCTCTTAGCCCATGTCTTTTCCACTTCCTCAACCTTTTCTTTTTTACTAACTTGAAGAAATTTCACTTTTCAAGGTAAATTTCTATTGTATCTTCTTACTACAAATTTTCTATCAACCTTTCTTCTAATCTTAATCTTTTTATTTTAATGCATTCTTTTATGTTTTTCACACTATGTTTTGATTTACAACACGACACCATTGTCGTGTTGTAGTTTGGCTACTATGTAAAAAAAAAAATTGTACATGTATATTTAATGTACAATTTACTACTTAGCTAAATGAAAGTCATATCAGTGGATTTTATTGGTTATAGGATGTGATTAGGTTGCTAGTTTAGAAAGGATCTATTAAAAGGATTATTATTAAGATTCATACAACCTTATTTTTTTTTTTAGTAGTGACTTTTGAAGTTAATTTTATATTGATAGTAACTTGTATATATCTTAAGTCACCTATGTTAGACACTGGTGATCCTTAAGATCTTATTTATTTTTTTTATTTGGTGCTTAAAGCACCAAGTATATAAATCTTATAAGAAGAAGGGTTAATAAAGGGTTTTTAGTATAAAAAGGGTAGTTAGGCCATCCATATAGATGAATAGAGGTGGATGATAGAAATCTCTATTGTAATTGGCCAAAAATCATGCCCAATGGGCTTCAAGGAGGCTGCCCGAGGGTTTATTAGGAGTTAGGGTTTGTATTTGGAGGGGAGCCAAATATCAGAGGCTAAGATCATAAGGTTTAGGTTTTTGGATCTGGTTTAGGTGCAAAGTTTGTGTGATTTGCACTTTTTATGAAGAAGTTATAGGCGCCCAAAGTTATGGTGTTGATTTTGGACCTATTGTCACTCTTTTGAGTATAACTCGCGCATACAGAAAGCAATCAAGGATTAGCGACTAGGGTTAGAGAGACCACTTTCACAGGTACACTTTTTATGCTCAGCTTGATAAAATCCAAGCTAGGGTGAAGGAGATATTGGGAGTTGAAGTCAGTGCTTACAACCTTAAGGGCAATAAGTGACCTGCTTACATAGTGGTTACATTTTGAGCTATATCTTAGGTAACTTGATAGATTTTTGGCTCAAAATTTTCAAAAGTGTATATGCTTATGTCACAAGACTATGTGCAAAATTTTTGTGGCATTAGGATTTTGGGTTTGTAAGATATAAGGAAAATAAAGCTCAGGTGTCTCTGAGCAAGGGTTTCAAGCACCTGCTAGGGGTTTTGAGATGTCAGACGATTGGAAATGAATTTATGGTTGATTCTTTCTTGTAATGAAACTTAAGAGAATTATCTATACTTTGAACTAAGTTTTATAGAAACTAAACAGTTGGATCAAGAATTATTGGACTCTAAAGTTTAGCAAGAAACAAGTCTTTACGGTTGAATAAAATTTTGAAGGATTTTTGTGGAAATTTGAACCTTTTTTGTACAAACTTACTTGAATACAAGAGGGTTTACATGTATAACTTTTCTTTTGTGAGATTTTTGTATTATTTGTCCTTTTTATTGAAGACAAACGACTTGTTGGATTTTGCCATCAAATTTCAAATAAACTCTCTACAACCAGGTACCCAGTGTATTCCCAGATAGAAGGCCACGTCATACGACACCGTGGAACCTTATATAATTCCTAA
The DNA here is from genome assembly GCA_036785485.1 of Physcomitrellopsis africana. Taxonomy (NCBI): domain Eukaryota; kingdom Viridiplantae; phylum Streptophyta; class Bryopsida; order Funariales; family Funariaceae; genus Physcomitrellopsis; species Physcomitrellopsis africana. The sequence continues at coordinate 61,180 of JAWRVF010000748.1, forward strand.
TAAAGGTCCTATTCTCTCTTCAAAATCCTCCTCTCCTTGTTTTATAATAGATGTATATTTAGGACCAAAAAACTACAAAGCCTCTGTCTTATTAGATTCAGGAGTGTCAACATGCTTTCTAGATGAACAATTTGTTAAAAATCGTAATATACCTTTAGTACAGAAAATTAAACCCGTACATGTAGAAGTCATAGATGGTCGTGTATTGTCTTTTGGAGTTATCACTCATGAAACCCATCCTATAAAAGTAACAATAGATGGTCATAATAGCTATGTAATCTTTAATATAATTAAATCTTTGTCTTATCTAATTATTTTAGGTTTATCCTGGCTAGAAAAATATAATCCTCAAATAGATTGGAATTTTGGTAGATATGGCTTTTCTCAAAACGTTATTAAATATCTTGCCGACCAAGTAAAAGGCTATAAGTCTAATATAGTAAAATCTATATTTATAGATGTAAAAGCGTTTATACACGCAGCAAAAGAAGAATCAACTTTTGCTATTTATGCCACACTCGTTTCTGATGATGAAAAGACTTTAAGTGGTATTCCAAGCCAAAATCTCGATTATCAGGACGTTTTTGAGAAAAAAAATATAGATATTCTTCTGAAGCACCGTCAATATGATAATTCAATCGACCTCAAGGAAGGAACTCAGCCACCATTTGGACCAATCTACACTTTATCACAAGATGAGATGGCTAAACTCAAGGCATAAATTGATAAGAATTTGGCAAAGAATTTCATACGCCATTCTAAATCTCCAATTTTATTTGTGAAGAAAAAAGATGGATCATTGCAAATGTGTGTTGATTATCGAGGACTCAATAAAATCACAATCAAGAACAGATATCCATTACCTTTGAAATCAAGACTCCTTGACCAATTAAATCAAGATAAAATCTACACAAAAAGAGATCTAAGAAGAGCATACAATCTAAAACGCATCAAAGGAGATGAATGGAAAACTACATTTTGAACCAGGTATGGATATTTTGAATATAATGTCATGCCTTTTAGACTTACGAATGCACCAGCTGCTTTTTAACATCTTATGAATGATGTTTTTTGCGAGTTCCTAGACAATTTTGTCATCTGCTACCTAGATGATATTTTAATCTATTCTAAAAATGTAGAAGAATATAAAGTACATGTTCATCAAGTATTATAAAAACTTAGAGATGCATGATTATATGCCAAGATGGAAAAGTATGTATTTCACACTACTCAAGTTGATTTTTTAAGATACATCAGTTCAAATGATGGTCTCATGATGGATTCTAAGAAAGTCCAGACAATCATGAATTGGAAGATTCCAAAGATGGTAAGAGATGTCCAATGTTTTTTGGGATTTGCCAATTATTATCAAATCTTTATCAAAGATTTTTCTCAAGTTTCAGCTCTACTTACACGTTTGACCTGTAAAGATAAATTCCAATGGAATCAAGAAGCGGAAGCAAAATTTGAAGCTTTGAAGACATCGTTTGTTCTACACCAATCTTGCATCATGTTGACTTTTTCAAGGCATTTTTTATGAAAACAGACGCATCAGACTTTGCCTTAGGTGCGATTTTGTCACAAATGGGAACAGATGATAAACTTCATCCAGTAGCTTTTCATTCAAGAAAATTCTTAGCAATCGAGATTAATTATGAAATCTACAACAAAGAACTTTTTGCAATTGTGGATTCTTTTTAAGAATGGCGTCATTATCTAGAAGGCACTTCAAGTCCAATCATCGTATATACAGATCACAAGAATCTTGAGTATTTCATGTTGGTACGTGTGTTGAATTGTCATCAAGCTTGTTGGAGTATGTCTTTGTCAAGATTTGAGTTCATTATCACTTATTGGCTAGAAAAACAACAAGGTTTGTCCGATGCCCTTTCTAGACATTCTTATTTTGTACCAAAAGAAGGAGATGCAGATTTTGAATAACAAAGAATAGCCTTCTTAAAACCGGAGCAATTTCATCTTTGAGCAATGAAATCAACATTAACTGTTGATTCAACTTTTCTCAAGCAAATTCACTCAAGTATGTCCTCAGACCCTCTTGTTCATGATATCAAGAATAATTCTTCCAAGACTCATGATTCTTCTAAATTCGAGTTCAAAAATAACCTACTATATTTTAAAGGACGCTTATATGTTCCAGAAGGAGAAACACGTTTACGTGTTCTTCAAGCACGTCATGATTTTCCAACAGTAGGATATTTTGGATACAACAAGACTTTGTAATTTATATCAAGAGATTTTTGGTGGCCTCAAATGTGGAAGGCAATCAAAGACTTTGTACAATCATGTGATATCTGCTTCAGATCAAAGACTCCTCATCATCGACTTTTTGGGCTTCTTCAGCCATTACCTATTCCAGAACAACCATGGTCTTCTGTTTCTATGGATTTCATCACAGATCTTCCAAGCTCAAGATCTTATGATTCTATATTTGTGATAGTAGATCGGTTCACCAAGATGGCACATTTTGTGCCATGCACAAAATCTATCTCAGGTGAAGAAACAACTAAGCTTTTCATTGATAATATCTATCGCTATCATGGATTATCTAAGGATATTATATCGGATAGGGGAACTCAATTTGTGTCAAGATTTTGGAGAACCCTTTTCAAGATCTTAAAAGTAGACATAAAATTATCTTCAGCTTTTTATCTTCAAACTGATGGATAAACAGAGTGTGTGAATCAAGTCTTGGAGCAATATTTAAGGTGTACCATCAACTACCAACAAGATGATTGGATAGCTCTTTCTGCCATTGGTAGAATTTGCTTATAATAATACGATACATTCTTCTATGCAACAAACACCTTTCTTTGCCAATTATGGTTATCACCCACGACTTGATGCTTTTGACTTTTCAAAAGTTGATAATCTAGCAACAGAAGATTTGACAAATTGTTTGTCAGAGCTACATGCAATAATGAAGGTGCAATTAAAAGAAGCTCAAGAACCACAAAAAACAAATGTAGATGCGTATTACAAGGAACAACCACAATTCAACATGAAGGATAAGATATGGCTACTTTGTCGCAATATCAAGACTACTCATCCTTGTGATAAGTTGGACTATCGTAGGCTTGGACCTTTTCCTATTTTTGAACAAATCAATCTAATTGCATATTGATTACACCTACCAGAGTCTATGAAGATCCATCCTATATTCCATGTGTCACTACTGGAGCCATACAAGACAATGGATATACAAGGAAGAAGACAAATGCCACCGCCTCTTGTAGAAGTGGACAACAATGAAGAATTTGAGATTGAAGAGATTTTGGATTCAAGGCGGCGTCAAAATTGATTGGAATATCTTGTGCATTGGCGCGGATACGATATTAGTGAACGCATATGGGAGCCATCAAAGAATCTAACAAATGCATCAATAAAAGTTAATGCATTTCATCGACGACATCTATCAAAACTAAGATAAAAAAAATCAAGAAAATCTTTGCTAAAAAGTAAGGCAGGTTCTATAGAGGTTTCATCGTACCTTGTATCATTGTTTGTCATTTCTTTAGATTTTTTTGTGCTAAAGAGATGGAGGATCAACAACTAGTGAATTCAGCTCAAGAGCCATCATTTGCTGATTTATCGGATAAGACATTACAACTATCACAACCTTCAAGACGATGGAATAGAGATGAAGACCCTCAAGAATGACATGTCTTTCCTCGGATTGATGTCAAAATATAACATGTTTGGTATCACAACCTTGGAGGAGACTTCCGATGTTTGGTGATACTTTTAGAGGTAGGAACTAGTCCTGATGGTGTTCCTAATGTTTTCTTTGAAGAGAGTTATGAAGGCTTCAACAATGATTAAACAACAAGGTGGTCCTCTCGCCGTGGTATGGGACATTATCGATGGCTGAAAGGACCTATCAACCACCTTCGAAGGGAACAAAGATTAGAGTATGTGGCAAGCACAATTTGACGTATTTTAGACTTTTTCAATATGTAATTACCACTCCTTGTGGAACTCGTCTGTAAAAAGGGAGATAATATCACGGATATAAGATTTATTCCAGTAAGTTATCTAAGTAATAACAGACCAATAGAAGTAGGTAAAATAAGTTGATTTGATAATATCTGATAGAAAAGCTTCCTAGAAGCTTCATAGATGTGAAATCATCTTTATATATGTCTATAGGTGATTGATAGGTTAGAAACTTGGTCAACAAGGTAGCCACATGGCGCACATGTTGGTAGCTTGTAGAACAAGCTAGCCATGTGTCACACATCTTGGTAGTTTATGGAACAAGCCAAGTACGTGGCGCACATGTGAGAAACTTGTCGTATAAGTTTGACACGTGTATGAGGTTCTATAGAATATCGCCACGTAGCTCTTAGTTAGATAGTATTTATAGAAGTAAGAATGAAGCCCGCTGCACTCTTATTAGCTCTTTTCGTGGTTCTAGTTTAGTTTCAAGAGTCTTCATGTTTTTAGTCTTTGGCAATAGCCATTCTAGTTTTCTTTGAATATACATACTTTAATAATTCCATTTTGTGACTTTTACTTTGATACAATTTTCATTAGATAATGCATCTCTTTTTAGTTCATGTCCTTGACATTAGGTTGCTACTTTAGAAAGGATCTTTTAAAAAGATTATTATTAAGATTTATACGACTTTATTTTGTTTTTAGTAGTGACTTTTGAAGTTAACTTTATATTGATAGTAACTTATATATATCTTAAATCATCTTTGTTAGACATTGGTGATCCTTAAGATCTTATTTACTTCTTTTATTTGATGCTTAAAGCACCAAGTATGTAAATCTTATAAGAAAAAGGATTAGAAAAGGATTTTTTAGTATAAAAAGGGTAGTTTGGCCATCCATGTGGATGAATAGAGGTGGATGATAGAAATCTCTATTCTAATTGGCCAAAAATCATGCCCAATGGGCTTCAAGGAGGCTGCCCGAGGGTTTATTAGGAGTTAGGGTTTGTTTTTCGATAAGGAGTCGAACATAAAAGGCTAGGATCATAAGGTTTAGGTTTTTGGATTGGTTTAGGTGCAAATTTTGTGTGATTTGCACTTTTTATGAAGAAGTTATAGGCGCTCAAAGTTAAGGTGTTGATTTTGGACCTACTGTCACTCTTTTGGATATAACTCGCGCACACAAAGAGCAATTGAAGATTGGCGACTGAGATTGGAGAGAGCACTTTCACGACTATACTTTTTACATATGATTTGATAAAATCCAAGCTAAGGTGAAGGAGATATTGGGAGTTGAAGTCAGTGCTTACAAACTTAAGGGCAGTAAGTTACTCGCTTACATAGTGGTTACATTTTGAGCTATATCTTAAGCAATTTGATAGATTTTTGGCTCAAATTTTTCAAGAATGTTTATGTTCATGTCACAAAACTATGTCCAAAACTTTTGTGGTATTAGAATTTTGGGTTTGTGAGATATAAGGAAAATAGTGCTCGGGTGTCTCTGAGCTCGGGTTTTAAGCACCTACTAGGGGTTTTGAGATATTGGACGATCAGAAATGAATTTATGGTTGATTTTTTCTTGTGGTAAAATTTAAGAGAATTATCTACTTTTTGAATTAAATTTTATAGAAACTTAATAGTTGGATCAAGAGTTATTGAACTCTAAAATTTAGTAAGAAATAAGTTCTTGTGGGTGAATAAAGTTCTGAAGGATTTTTGAGGAAATTTGAACCCTTTTTGTACAAACCTACTTGAAAACAAAAGGGTTTATATATATAACTTCTCTTTTGTGAGATTGTTGTATTATTAAGGACAAATCACCTGTTGGATTTTTGCCATCAAGTTTCAAATAAACTCTCCACTGCCAGGTACCCAATGTATTCCCAGATAGAAGGGCACGTCATACGACAACGGATTACAATATGAGGTAAAAAAATTAATGCTCAACTTATCCAATCTTTAAACATTGAGTCAAGAAATTGATTTTGTTGTGATATGTAAAACTAAATTCATATATATAAAAGTCATAGATGGTCATCCATTGTCTTTTGGAGATGTCACTCATGAAATCCGTTCTATAAAAATAATAATAGATGGTCATAATAGCTATGTAATCTTTAACATAATTAAATCTCTATTTAATCCAATTATTTTAGGTTTATCATGGCTAAAAAAATATAATCCTCAAATAGATTGGAATTCTTATAGGCTTGATTTTTCTCAAAATATTATTAAACATCTTGCCAATCAAGTAAAAAGCTATAAGTGGCAGTCTAAGCCAATATCTAGATTATCAGGACGTTTTTGAAAAAAAAATACAAATATTTTTCTAGACCATTGTCTATATGATTGTTTAATTGATTTCAAAGAGGGAGCTCAGACTCTATTTGGACCAATTTATAGCTTATCACAAAATGAGCTGGCTGAACTCAAGGAATATATTGATAAAAACTTAACCAAAAATTTTATATGTCATTCAAAATTTCCAGCAGTAGCTCTTATCTTGTTTGTAAAGAAAAAAGATAAATCACTACGGATGTGCGTGGATTATCGAGGACTCAACAAGATTACCATCAAGAATAAATATTCTCTACTATTGATATGTAGACTTTTCGATCAATTGAATCAAGCTAAGATCTATACAAAAATAGATCTACAAGGAGCATACAACCTGGTCCGCATCAAAAAAAGAGATGAATGGAAGACTGCTTTTTCAACAAGGTATGGACATTTTGAATATAATGTTATGCCTTTTGGACTTACAAATGCACCAACTATTTTTCAGCATTTCATGAATGATATTTTTCATGACTTTTAAATGATTTTGTTGTATGTTATTTAGACGACATTTTAATCTACTCTAAGGATATAAAAGAACATGAATTACATATTTGTCATGTATTACAAAAATTTAGAGATATTGGATTATATGCCAAGATAGAAAAATATGTATTTCATACTACTCAAGTTGATTTCTTAGGATACATCATTTTAAATGATGGTTTCATGATGTATCATAAAAAAGTCCAAAAAATCATGGATTGGAAGATTTCAATGGTAACGGACGTGCAATGCTTTTTGGAATTTGCCAATTACTACCGAATCTTTATCAAGAACTTTTTTCAAGTTACAATTTCACTTACACATCTCACTTGTAAAGACAAACTTGAATGGAGTAAGGAAGGAGAAGCATTGTTTGAAGCATTGAAAGTAGCTTTTACTTCTATACCAATCTTGTAATACATTGACTTTTCCAAGCCATTTTTTATAGAAACAAATGCATCAAACTTTGTTTTGGGTGCAATATTGTTACAAATGGAAATAGATGATAAACTATATCCAATAACTTTCTATTCTAGAAAATTTTCAACAGCAGAGATCAATTATAAAATCCACAATAAAGAACTTTTTGCAATTGTAGATTCTTTTCAAGAATGGCGCCACTATTTAAAAGGCGCTTCTAATCGAGTCACTATATATATAGATCACAAGAATCTTGAGTATTTCATGTCAACATGCATGTTGAATGGTCGTCAAGCTCATTAGAGTATGTCTTTGTCAAGATTCAAGTTCATCATCACTTATCGGCCAGGAAAACAACAAGATTTGTCCGATGCTCTTTCTAGATAATCTTATCTTATATCAAAAGAAAAAGATGTAGCTTTTGATCAAAAAAGAATGATCTTCCTGAAATTGAAGCAATTTCATATTCAAGCAATAAAATCAACATTGATTGTTGATTTAACATTTCTCAAGAAAATCCAATTAAATATGTCCTCAGATCTTCTTGTTCATGATATTAAGAATAATTCTTCTAAATCTCATGATACTTCAAAGTTTGAGTTTAAAGATAAATTACTTTATTTTGAAGGACGTTTATACATCTTAAAAGATGAAACATGACTATGTGCTCTTGAAGCTTGTCACAACTTTCCCGCAATTGGACATTTTGGATACAATAAGACCTTGGAGCTACTTTCAAGAGATTTTTAGTAGCCTCAAATGTAAAAGGCTGTTAAAAAATTTGTGCAATCATGTGATATTTGTTCAAGATCAAAAACTTGTTGTCATCGACCTTATGGACTTCTCCAACCATTACTTATACCAAAACAATCTTGGTCTTTTATTTCTATAGATTTCATCATGGATCTTCTAAATTCAAGTTTATATGATTCTATATTCATGATCGTAGATTGTTTCACTTAATTGGTACATTTTAGACTATGTATAAAATCTATCACAGGTGAAAAAATAACTAAACTCTTCCTTGACAACATCTATTGCTATCATGGATTACCAAAGGATATTATATCAGATTGAGGGACGCAATTTGTATCAAGATTTTAGAAAACACTTTTTAAGATTTTAAAGGTGGACATAAAGCTATCTTTAGCTTTTTACTTTCAAACTGATGGACAAATGGAGCGTATAAACTAACTCTTGGAGTAATATTTGAAGTGTACCATCAACTATCAACAAGATGATTGGACAACTCTCTTACCATTGGCAGAGTTTACTTATAATAATGTGATATATTCTTCTAAGTAACAAATATCTTTTTTTGCCAATCATGGTTATCACCTATGACTTGAAACTTTTGATTTTTCAAAAGTTGATAATCTAGCAGCAAAAGATTTGACAAATCATTTGTCAGAGCTACATACAATAATGAAGGTGCAATTAAAAGAAGCTCAAGAACGAAAAAAAAGAAATGCAGATGTATATCACAAGGAACAAGCACAATTCAACATGAGGGACAAGGTATGATTACTTCATCGCAATATCAAGACTACTCATCCTTGTGATAAATTGGACTATCATAGGCTTGGACCTTTTCTTATTTTTAAACAAATCAATCCAATTGTATATTGATTACACCTACCAAAGTCCATAAAGATCCATTCTGTATTCCACGTATCTTTTTTTGAACCATATAAGATAGTGAACATACTAAGAAGAAGACAAGTGCCACGTCTTCCTATAAACGTGGACAATAATGAAGAATTTGAAGTAGAAAAAGTCTTAGATTCAAGACAACATTGAAATAGGTTAGAATATCTTGTCCATTGGTGTAGATACAATATTAATGAATGCACATGGGAACCAACAAAGAATCTTATAAATATAATAAAAAAAAGTAAAGGCTTTTTATCAATGACATCTATTAAAAATAAGATAAGGACCTTTTTTATAAAAGAAACATGATCTAGGTAAGATAACATTCTACTTTCTATCCTTATTTATAGCTTCTTTGTATTTGTGACGTTAAGGAGATGGAGAACCAACAACCAATGGATTCAACTCAAGAATCTTCATTTGTTGATTTATCAGACAAGATATTACGACTATCACAACTTTTAAGATAACGGAATAGAGATGAGGACCCTGAAGAATGACATGTTCTTCCTCGGATTGATGGCAAAATACAACGTGTTTGATATGACGACCTTGAAAGAGACTTCCAATGTTTGGTGATACTTTTAAAGGTAGGAACTATCCTTGATGGTGTTTCTAATGTTTTCTTTGAATGGAGTTATGAAGGCCTCAATAATGATTAAATAATAGTATGTTTCCTCTCGCCTTGGTATGGGATATTATCGATGGCTGATAGGACCTATCAACTACCTTCAAAAGGAACAAAGATCAGAGTATGTGGCAAGCACAATTTGAGATATTCTGGACTTTTTCAATATGTAATTATTTCTCCTCGTGGAACTTGTATCTAAAAGGGGAGATAATATCATGGATATAAGATTTAGTCCAATAAATATATAATAGAAATAGATAAAATAAGTTGATTTGATAATATCTGATAGAAAAGCTTCCTAGAAGCTTTATAGACATGGAATCACTTTTATACATGTCTATAGATGATTGATAGGTTAGAAACTTGGTCAACAAGCTAATCACATGGCACACATATTGGTAGCTTGTGGAACAAGCTAGCCATGTGTCACACATGTTGGTAGCTTGCGGAACAAGCCAAGCATGTGGTGCATATGTGAGAAATTTTTTGTGTAAGTTTGACACGTGTCTTACAAATTAGACACGTGTAGGAGGTCTTATAGAATATCGCCATATAGCTCTTAGTTAGATAGTATAAATAGAGATAAGAGTGAAACCTTCTTCACTCTTGTCAACTCCTTTCTTATTTTTAGTTTAGTTTCAAGAATCTATAGTTTTCTTGTCTTGCGGTAATAGCCATTCTAATTTTTTTTAATATACATACTTTTCTATTTCTATTTTATTATATTTCTTAATAGAAATTTTATATATTTATTTACTTTCATCAAGTTCTTGTCCTTAACATTATCCCACTTTTAATGTTGGATTTGAAGATTGTGGATTATCCACCTTTAAACTAATATTTTTTTCTTTCTAATCTTGATTTTTGCCTTGAAAGAAAGTCAATCATCCCTCTTTATAGATATTTTTTATTTGATATTAGAGATTACAAATTAAATTTCTTTAGTTTGAATTGTAGAATTATTAAGATGGAAGTAAAGATTATGGATGCTACACTTAGCAAAAGTGAGAGTAGATTTACAACTATCACATATCTATTCAAGGAAAAAAAGTTAGAAGTCAGAATACTTAGCATTAGCAAGATTGCACACAAAAAGAAGTGTAGAGTAAGATAATTCTTATTTCCAACACCCATTACTTATAGGTGGTAGTTGCTACTCTAAAAGGCATCTTTCACTCTTTGACTTTTATATACAAGCTCCTAGGATCTTTTGGCACGTTGTCATACTGTAATTGCTTACAATATGTAAAATCTACTCAAAATGCATAATATGTTTATAGGTTTAGATATGTGTTAGAATGGTTAATAAAGTAAATTAAAAGAAGTTGGTATAAGAAAATTTATTTTTGATTTTTACTTAGTTTGATTATAGCTTTTAAATTATATAGAACTTAAATATTTAGTATAAAGCCTTGAAAGGCAATTGGAATCCAAAGAAGAATAATCAAACTACTAAGAGGCCTATTTGAAAGGATGAAGACAAAATGAGGATAAATGAAGACAAGGGGTGAAGTTCTTCATTCCTATTGGTCAATGGTCATACCCAATGGGCTTTGAGGAGGTTGTCTGCAACAAGAACAAGGATTTCAGTGACTTGAAGGAAGGCATTCAAAAATCAAAGACTATAATTTTGGTATAAAAATCAAGAGATTTGGAATTTTTATGAGAAAGAAGTAGGTGCTTGAAGTTAAGGTGTATAAATAATATCTGTTGTCACTCTTTTGAGGATTCAAAGAATTCTATGAAAGATTTTGAAGATTGGAAGGTGCAACTAGAGAGGTGATTTCAAGCTCTATATTTTATGTAGAAAAATTAATACATTTAGAGTTTTAAAAAAAGAGATATTGGTAGTCAAAGACAGTAGATCAAATTCCAAGGTAGTAAGTAGGCTATCTTGTTGATAGTGATGGGATTTGCCATATCTTGAGTTTCTAGATGAAATTTTGTCTCAAAATTTTAAAGAAGTTGTATTATTATGCAAAAAAACTATGCTTCAAAGTTTCATGGTATTTAAATTTTTAGATTGTAAGATATAAAGAATTTAGTACATGGGTGTTTGTAAACAAGGGTTTGAAGCTATTGCTAGTGTTTTGGCAATATCTAAAGATTGGTAAAGAGTTGACAATTGTAATAGTAGTTGTGAAGACTACATTAGTACTTCATGTAAATTTTGAGTGGATTTGAATAATTAGATTAAAAATTATGAATTAATGAAGTTTAAAAAAATTCCCTCTCTATGGATGAATGAGTGTTTTAAAGTATTTTGTTATACTTTGAGTGTTTTGTGAAATAAGACTTATGTATTGGATGTAATAGCCATATGAAGAAGTCTTTTATATAAAATTGGGGGTTTTATTATTTTGGATCTTGGTTGAGTAATTAATAGCAGCCAGAAGCCTAGCACTTTCTTGAGGCAAATTCTCTCTACCATGACAACATTATCATGTTGTGACATGATTTTATGGTAAAACTATAACTAAAAATGATTTTTTAATTAATACTCTATTATCTTAGTTCAATAAAAATTCAACATATTTTAACAAGATTTTTATGAAAGCCTCTTAGTTTAATTTCTTCATTTAATAGCTAGTAGATAAGAATTAATTAGTAATTTTACCTTCTATGCTGTAGTAATTCTTTTATTGCCTTAAAAAGGCCATAAAATGATAAAAATATGATAAAAAGGATAAATTATTCACATGATTGATACTAGGATTAAATTGAAGGTAGGATCGGGCTATAAAATCCTTAGGATAGATTAGATTGATATCCGGGGGTTGGTCATTTGTAGGACAGGGTCGAAATTAGACCTCTAGCTATAAAAATAGCTGCCTAGGTCAAAATATAGAAGATTTTACAGATCAAATTTTTGGATTGAATAGCTAGCTTGAAGTTTCTTCTAAGGACATTAAGCTTGTTGCTATGTGGTTTTGAATGGCTTTGCAATCATTGTTCAAAATTAGTGTTTGTATTGGTATTTTAGATTTTATATAAGACAATAATAGCTTGCATTCTTGACTGATTTGTGCAATTTTGTATAGCATCATAGTTAAAAATTTGATATTATCTAGATTGTTGGATATGCTAAGTATACACAAAATTTTGTATTAATTTAAAAGTGCAATTAAGAGATATTTGGGCTTTGATACAAAGGGTTGTCAGAAGTTGACAATTTATGATTGGATAGGATTTCTATGATAACTAAAGATCTACAAATTGGATCAATGTAAATTTTGGTGTAGTGATAGAAGACTTAAAGGTTAAGATACATACCAAGTTTGAGCTGAAGTTAATAGTTGAAGAAGGAGAAATCACCATTGGAGTTTTTACATCAATTTTTGAATTAGTAGCTGAGTGTCATCAGTGCGGTTTTTGGACATTTTCTTACAATCTGTAAGCTGGATTGGACTAAATTTTTTTGAGCATGTAAAAGGCTTATACCAAAATTTGTGTGCAAAATTTCATATTAAGTGGACAATTGAATTAAAAGTTATAGCTTATCAAATTTCACTGATTAGGATTAGGATTTGCAAAGAAAAATAAAAATTGCTTAATTATAAAAGAAACAAGGCATTTGGGATATATATATGGTTGATGTTACTAAGAAGAGTGTTTTAAACAATTTTGAATTGAAATTTGAATTATATTCTTCTTATAGGGATGAAATCTATTAGGATTTCTTGATGATTTGCAAACACAACTTTACCTTCCACAGCCAGGTGCCTGGTGCATTTCCGAACAAGACAATATGTAACACGACAACATACCATGAGGGTATCCAATGATCTAAGGATCTTTTGGCATCTTACCTATCATGAGGATATCCTATGCCATGTATTAATTATTCTTATCTAATCTTTTAGATATTTTCTAGTAAATACTTTATCCTCTTGATTTTGATTTTTTAACCTTAATTGTATCACATATTCATAAGATGTCCTTTTTATATGCTAATAGTCAAATCCTTTGTCCATTAGAAATCTACCTAAGATAATAATCTTTATTAGGTAATTTATTCTATTTTTATTATTATCTATTTATCTCAACCCTCCTACTTTGCTAATTGTCAAAGGCTTTTAAACCTAATGTATATATTAATATATGATGCCTATCTTTTACCAATGCTTTTATTAACAAATCAGCAAGCATATCTTCCGTTGCACAATATTTCATGTCAATTACTCCCATTTCAATCTTCTCTTTAATGAAGTGATATTGAATATCAATGTATTTGGTTCTTGAATGATACTTTGAATTCTTTGCAAAAGCAAGGCATCTTTGATTGTCACATTTTATTGGAGTTGCTTCTAATTGCAAAAGTTCAATATCTTCCAAAACTTGTCTCAACCATATTGCCTCCATTATACCATGGCTTGCTACCATGTACTTTGCATCCATTGTAGACCTTGCAATTGTGGATTGCTTCTTGCAATTCCATGAAATTGCTCTTATTCCAACAAAGAATATATAGCCTATTGTTGACCTCATATCATTTGTATCTCTTGTCCAATCTATATCATAATAACCATACAAAGCAATATTATTACCTCTAAGGCATAATTTGAAATCTAATGTGCCTTTCAAGTACCTCATGATCCTCTTGATGGTTCTCCAATGGATTGGTCCAGCTTTTGACATGTGTTAACTTATAACACTTATCGCATATATAAGATTCATCCTTGTACCAACCATTACATATATAAATGAGTCTACTGCTACTTTATATGGAACACCTTATATTTCATCTTTAATTTTAACAAACTCATCATCCGTTGTCGTGTGGTAATATGACCATTAGATAAAAGAAGAAAGGAGTGGTTATATTATAGGAAAGCTCAAATGAAAATATTTGAGAAAATTATCTTAGAAAAATAAATAATAGAGAAGGAGATAGAAAATAATCAAAAGATGTTAATGTTGCCTTTTGTAGAAGTGACTTCTAATTACTTTGTATGGCCATAAATAAGACAAAATAAAATAGATTAAAAATATAAATAATGAAGATATCTTTAAAAAAGAATTGAAACTAGATTTTTAAAAAATTTATTACAAAAATCTCAAAATAGATATCCGAAGAGGAGCAATTATGAGCCAGGTTTGGAATCTGACCCCGAGGCACAAAACTGCATGCCTATAGCGGGTCAAAAGCTTTTTGGTAGATCAAAGAGTAGAATTAGAAGGCAAACTTGAGAGATTTTTTATAGGATTTGATTTAGAATAATTTGGATCAAAACTATCTTTATAAGAACTTTGCAAAGTCAAGGTTGTTTTGGGCAACTTTGAATTTTGTGAAATAAAATAGGATTTATGCTTTGGATAATTACAAAAGTTTTATTGTAGATCTATATCTAAACTTTTATAGATTGGTTGGTATTATTATTATTAATTTGTGCTATAATTTTGAGCTTAATCTAACAAATCAGTTGTAAGTAATTGAAGTCTAAGTGGATTAAGGTCTTGGGAATTGGGTTTTGAAGGTCAATTAGGAGTTTACAGATTTTGAGCAATCTGCCAATTGGATCTGAGTGAAATTTGTGTCTACGAATAGAAGACTTTATTTTTTATATACATATAAAATTTAAAAGCAATTGAATGGTAAGAACAAGAGATTCAGGCATTGGATTATTGGCATCAAGATTGGAGTAGGAGGCTAGCCGATACCTAAGCAGATTTATAGATTTTTTTTCTTTTTGGTAAGTTTGATCTCTTTGAAACTTGATGATTATTGTTAACTTAGTTGTTAAGGTATGTGTAAATTTTTAATTAAGATCAACGGTTAATTTGGGAGTTGTTGAGATTCTAAAACTACCTTAGGAATTATTTAGGATTTGATTATGTCACGGACAAGAACTTGATGAAAGTAAATAAACATATGAAACTTCTATTAAGAAGAATAACAAAGTAGAAGTAAAAAAATATGTGTATTAAAATATACTAGCATGGCTATTGCTACAAGATAAGAAAACTATAGACTCTTGAATCTGTACTAGAAACAAGAAAGGAGTTGACAAGAGTGAAGAAGTCTTTACTCTTATTTCTATAAATACTATCTAACTAAGAGCTACGTGGCAGTATTCTATAAGACCTCCTACACGTGTCTAATTTGTAAGACACGTGTCAAACTTGCATAACAAGTTTCTCACATGTGCGCCACATACTTAGCTTATTTTGCAAGCTACCAATATATGTGGCACATGGCTAGCTTGTTCCACAAGCTACCAACATGTGCGCCATGAGGCTAGCTTGTTTACCAAGTTTCTAACCTACCAATCACCTATAGACATGTATAAAGGTATCACGAACACAGAATATAGACTGAAAGTCTAAACAAGAAGTTCAAGAAGAACTGATAAGAATTGGATTCATCAAATGAGTACAAAAACAACACCAGAGAGGTGAGCTAGAGCTCTAAGAGATGTGTTGTCAAGACTGAAGAATTCTATAAATATACTCCTACCTAGGAAGTTTTTCAAATAGCTTCTATCAACTAGGAAGCTTCTCAAGCAACTTCCACCAATTAAGAAGCTTCTCAAGCAATTTCTACCAACTAGGAAGATGTTAGAAGGCTCTGGAAGATTCTAGAGAGTTTTAAGAATCTTCTAAAATATTTTAGAAGGTTTTGATAAGTATGTCCTTGACATCACCTCCTCCTCTAGCTTTGAGGTCTCCGCGAAGCCATTTGAGATGTATACTCACAAACGTAGGAAATAAAAAATTTGTCGTATAATCTCTGCAATATACTCTAACTGTCGTTCACGAGGCAGATGATTCATGGGCCCTTGTAGCCACTGATAATGACCAACACCTTCCACTTGAGACCATGTGTGAACTTCTGTATCTTCATTGTCGAAATGACTTCAAAATATCGCTTTGCCACTACTTGCATGAGCTGGTCCAACTTCAAAGACAATTACAAGTGACCTGCTGCTTGGTATTCTTCGACGTCTTCTTGGCTCTTCTAATTCTTCATCTCGAGGTTGACGTCATGAGCTACTCGGTTGAGATAGTACCACTAGTACAATATCTACATTCTCACTAGCCATATCTAAATACATCTTGATATTAGATATCTTGATATTATGAAATACAACAAGTTATATTTTGATAAGACCTGGATCCTTTTTCTATTCATTTTTCCACAGAAGGCTTCATCTTCACGCTTTGTTAATGGCCAACTTTTGATTTATTACAATATCGTCGATGGAATTCCCATATCTTTCGCGATGCATTGACTAGATTTTTGGCTGGTTCCCATATTCGTTCATTAATATCGTAGCCGCTCCAATGCACAAAGTATTCTAATTTATTCCATCTTTGTCATGAATCTAATATCTTTTCCACCTCATATTCTTTGTTGTTTTCAATTTCTATACTAGGTGGCGGACATTGCATTCTTCCAGGAAAAGACGATTCTCAATAAGGCTCTAACAGAGAAATATGAAAGACAGGGTGTACTTACATAGCAGTTGGTAACTCTAAGCGGTACGCCATAGGATTGATCTGCTTCTGAATAACAAATGGTCCCAATTTCTGGTAGTCCAACTTATTACATGGCTGCTTGATCTTAATATTCCGTCAAAGCAGCCATATTTTATCTCCAATTTTGAAATTAGGTGCCTGATTCCAAAATTTATACGCGGATGCTTTGTAAGACTCTTGGGCAATTTTCAATTGAAGCTTCAATGTGGTTTGAAGCTCGGATAGTTGCTGCACCAATCTTTCAGCTGCTAAGTTGTTATTCGTTGACGGACTCAATAGATCAAGCTTTGGATGGTATCCATAATTGGAAAAGAATGGTGTTTTTTGAGTCGACCCATGAACGGTGTTGTTATATGCAAACTCGGCTAGTGATAGATATACAGTCCAATCATCTTGTTGATAGTTGATGCTATATTATAAATACTGTTCCAAAACTTGATTCACTTGTTCCGTTTGGCTAACAATTTGAGGATGGAATGCCGAAGAAAGCTTGATGTCCACCTTCAATATCTTAAAAAAAGATCTCCAAAACTTTGATACAAATTGGG
This sequence comes from Physcomitrellopsis africana, assembly GCA_036785485.1. Lineage (NCBI taxonomy): Eukaryota > Viridiplantae > Streptophyta > Bryopsida > Funariales > Funariaceae > Physcomitrellopsis > Physcomitrellopsis africana. Next base: position 78,690 of record JAWRVF010000748.1, read on the forward strand.
TTCCTCGATCCAACACAATATCATTTGGTAGACCATGATATTGATACACATTATCAAGAAAGAGCCTTGTTGTGTCTTCACTTGACGATGTCTTCTTGCAAGGGATAAAATATGCCATCTTGGTGAGTCGATCCACCACGACTAAGATATTGTCAAATGAATTTGATGGCGGTAGATCTGTAATAAAGTACATGGAAATTGAAGACCATGGACAATGCAAAATAGGCAATGGCTGTAGAAGTCCATAAAGACGATGTCGAGGGTTCTTGGATCTTGAACAAATGTCACAAGAGAGGACAAAATCTTTCACATCCTTCCACATTTGGGGCCACCAAAAATCTCGAGAAATGAATTCCAAGGTCTTGTTGAATCCGAAATGTCCCACAGTTGGAAAGTCATGACGAGATTGAAGAATTCGAAGTCGTGTTGGTTCTTTTGGGATATACAGCCGCTCCTCAAAGTATAAGAGATCTCCTTCAACCTTGAACTTATCATCATTGATACATTGCTTGATATCAAGGACTATTAAATCTTTAATGGTCACAGCACGTACCTGGTTGAGGAGGTCGACATCAATTGGCACAACAGCGGCACAAATCCTGAATTACTCTAGCTTTAACAATGTCGTATATTGTTGATCAAGCACTACTTCTCTAACCTTCGGCACAAGATATGATCTTCTTGATAAGGCATCGGATAGTTCTTGCTGCTTTCCAGGCCGATAAGTAATAATGAAGTCAAACCTAGATAGCGACATATTCCATCGAGCTTGACAATGGTATAGAACTCGAGCCGACATGAAGTACTTCAAATTCTTGTGATTTGTATATACGATGTTGTGGCAAAAGTCCGCTTTGAATAGATGCAAGGTCCCTCTTTACAATCAAGTTGGATCCAATATGCACAAATTTTCTTAAATTTCTCTTTTATAGTCACAAAACCATGCGTGTAATAAATCAACAAACTAGAAGGTTGAAAATTTATAAATCAAAATCCAGCCATTTAAAGAAGTTCAAATTTTGAAAACACAGAGTTCACTTTTTTAGTCATCTTTATAAAAATTCTCAACCGTGAATTCATTACCAATCACTAGATATCATCAAATTATTAGTAAGTAATTTTATAAATAAAAACCAAACCAAAAACTTGAAAATTTGTAATTTGAGATCCAGTCTTTCAAATAAGCTCAAAATTTGGAAAAACATAATTCATACTTTTGATCTTTGTCACATAAATTTTGAGCTATGAATTCATTGCCGATTGTTAGATATCACCAAATCTTTATCAGGTACTTTTAAAAGTCAAATCCCAACCAGAAACTTGAAAATTCATAATTTGAGATCCAGCTATTCAAATAAGCTCAAAATTTGGAAAAACATAATTCATACCTTTGATCTTTGTCACATAAATTTTGACTGATGAATTCATTGTCAATTGTTAGATATCACCAAATCCTTATCAGGTACTTTTAAAAGTCAAAACCCCAGATACCTGAGAACAAAATTTGCCATTACTCTCTGATCAAATTTTCAATTTATATGAGATTTTAGACATAGATTTTTTATAGTATAAGTGATATGTACACAAAAAATGAGCTTCAAATTCATCTTGAAACTCAAGTTTTAGCTTAAAGAAAATCCTTCTATTTGACTAACTTCTTCAAAATCCTAGTTTAGTTTGCTGGGTTTAACTAGCCATATCTCACTCATTCTAGACTCATTTCTATCAATTCTTGGATATAAAATATATAACTTGAAGTCTAGTTTCTAATCCAACTTCTTGATTTCTTTTTAATATCTTAAAACTCCTAATATACGTAGAAAAGTGATAGTAGGTATCATATTAGTAGCCTAAGTTCAAACAAGTATATCTCTCTCATCTAAGTTTTAAATCATGCGTTTCTACCACCTAAACTCGTGCTAAGAAGACGCTCTCTCTGAATACTCCCCTGGATTTGCCAAAAAGCCCTGTCTTCTTCTCCTCCAAGCTCGTCAAAGAAGTCACAGCCAAGGTCTTCAAAGTCCAAGTCAACAATTAATAGTTTAAAGTTATAAAAACCCCAAATCTAATCCTCCAAGTCAGCACTATTAATGGTAGCCAACTATTGACATCCAAATCTCTATTTATCCTTGATAAAATCCTAAATTTAACTTCAAAGTTAAAACTCCTTATATCTACAAATATAACCTTGAATCTACTAAAATCTAAGATTGGAAAAAAGATAAAAAGAAATAACTCTAGTCAAATCTTAACAAATCTTAAAACAAACCCTAACTAAATCCTAACTAAATCCTAATTAACCTTGGTCAAATCCTAGCAAATCTTATTCAAATTCTTAACAAATCCTAAATCCTAAATCCTAACCAAATCCTGTTCAAATCTTAAATCCTAAATCCTAAACCAAATCCTAATCAAATCTTAAAGCAAATTCTAATCAATTCAAATCAATCTTAGAAAAAATTAGAACCTCAATATCTGTCAATTAGACTATTGATCTTATTTAAAACTTTGTATACCTTTCAATCTCTTAGTCAACAATAAGCACAACAAATTTGAAGAAAATCAAACTTATCAAATGAAAGAAAAATCCTAAAAACTCCTCAGGTGTTGGTCGGCCTCCTTCTCCAACCTTGATGTTGATCTTCCAGTGCTAAATTCTCCCTTCTTCACTATTCAATCAGTTTCAAATCTCTTATATGTGTAGAAAAACAAGTCTACTACCCACATATATAAATTTTACTCTAATCCAATTGGCAGATTGCTCAAGATCTCAAAAATCCCAACTGACCTTTAAAGCTTAATTCTCAAGACCTTGACCTATTTAAACCTCAATTACATAAAATTAAACAATTAAATTTAGCTCAAATTTAAAACACCCTATAAAAACTACTGTATGTACCAATCCATAAAATATTACTTGTAGATCTATAACCAATCTCACAGAATGCTCAAAAGTATAAATTCCAATATATTTCACAAAATCAAAGTCACCAAAATCAACCTTGAATTTACAAAGCCATTACAAAGTCATTACCAACTCAAATCACTTCCAACTAATTTTCAAAGAAAGATCCTCTAGTTTGCTCTCTAATTCTACCTATCGATTTTCAAAAAATTGTTTTGACCTATCGTAGGCACATGATTTTGTGCCTCAGGGTCAAATTCCGATCCTCTCCGGGTATCTATTTTAAGATTTTTGTGGTAAATTTTTCTATAATCTATTCTTAATTTCTTCTTATATATGCTTATATCATTGTATTTTCCAATCTACTTTGTTTTGTCTTACTTATGGCCCTACAAAATAAATAGAAGCTTATTTGTAAAAAGGGCAACATTAACATCCATTAATTTTACTCCCATTTTACTATTATCTATTTTTCTAAGATAATTTGCTATAATATTTTGAATTAAGATCTTCTATAATATACTATTTTTTTACTCTTTTATGTAATAGTCATGTTAATTATCATGACATTCATCCCCCTTGCACCTATGCATCCTTTGGCATGTGCTAAGTTTGTTATTGTATTGATGTAAAATATTCTTCATCTTGGTCAAATTCTTGATCTTTAATTTGTTCCTCTTCTTCTGTTTCAATATCCCTCAATAGATTTTGTTCTTCATCAAAATGTATATATATTCCTCTTTGTCTGAATAACTTCACTCTCTTCCTTACTATAGGTGTCTTCAATTGTATTCCATTGAGTTCGCATAACAAATATGGTCCATTGTCATAGACTTCTATTACAACGTATGGTCCAAACTAACACTTAGAAGTTTTTTGTAATGTACTATGTTGGTTGTCAAAATTATTATCATACACTAATATCCAATCACCTTCTTCTATTTTCTTAGGCCGTAGTCAATGCATTTTATCAAATCTTTATTCATTCTTTTTCCTTGCTTCTTTCGACTTTCCTATTGTCACTTCAATGTCTTCAGGCCTTCTTTCCAATTGTCGAATCTATAATGCTAAAAGTTCCTCTCTGTTAAGATCATCCTTCCAAGGTATTATTTTCCATGTAGGCACTGTTTCTTCTTTTGGCATAATTGGCTTTTGTCCATACATTAATTCAGAAGGCATATAACCAGTCATCGTGCTATGAGTTGTATGATCTACCTATAATGCAAATGGTAATAGCTTTGGCTATTGATGTACTTTGCCATTGCATACTTTTACTAACGTCTCAACAATAGGTGAATGTCTATGCTCACTCTTCTCATTACCTTCTGGATTATATATTGTTGTTAAAGAAAGTTTGATTTCTATTCTACCAAAGAATTCTCTTGCTTCTTTTGCATCCAATTCACCTCTATTTGTCGTGATTTTTCCTATACAAACATAGCAACAAATAATGTCTTTTAAAAAAAATCAATATACACTTTCAGTACTCTTTGTTCTTAATACTTGTCCTTCAACCATATTTGTTAATCTTCACGTGCGAGTACCAAATATTTCTTTTGTCCAAGTCCCATGGCATTACCACTAAATCCATTATCCACTTATAATGTACTGCTAGAGGATAAGTTGGATGTAATTCATCTTGATGTCGAATGTTAGAATAAAATTGACAAATTTCACATGATCCTATAAAATCAACCACATCTTTATATATGACTTTTTACTAATATTTTTCTTTCAATTTAATAAAAGTTGTCCATATTCCTCTATGTCCTATCCACAAATTCTCATAAAATTCCTTAATAATCTTTTGTTGAGCTTCTAAATCACATATCATCCATTGTCATACTTCTCCTCTTCTCTTTGGATGCTTCCATAAATATCCATCATATAAAAAATATCCAAAGGCTTTCTTATGAATTTTCTTAAATTTTTGATCTGTCCAACCTTCTTGTCGCTTTAATGTACTTAGATACTTTCCAATATCTTTCCATTCACCTTCATATAAGTCTCTTAAAAATAATTCCAATGGTGTATTCAAACATATACCTTCTTCTTATGATAATACATTAATATAAAAATTTGCACCCACATCATCTTTCATATCAATCATATCTTCTTCATCATAATACCTTGCCCTTGATAACATATCTGCAATTGAATTATTCCTCTCTGCAATGTATTTAAACTTTGAATTTAAAAATTTGATATATACTATCTACCTTAATATAGTAATATTAGGAGTTGAACAACTTGTAATCATACCTAGTAAAGGTAGACAATCTGTTTCTATAACTACCAATGCATCAATCAAATATTCCTTTTCATTTTTCATAGCAATTACTACACTCCATAATTCTCTTTTAATTTGTGCATATGCTCTTTGTCTAATATTCAAAACCTTTGCTCTAAATTATACTACATATCCATTTCTTTGTTTGTCATCTTGTCGAATTTTCCAACCTAATCCAATTGGACTTGCATCAACTATTAATATTATTAGTCTTCCACATTCATAATTCATTTTCTTCAAAGTTGGAAGTAAAAAAAGAAGTTCTTTCAATTTTTTCATAGTTTTTCTTTGTTCTTCTCTCCATTAAAGTCTTTTATTCTTCTTTAGTAACTCATATAATAGATTTGCCACATATGCAAAATGAAATATCCATATATGATAGAAAATACACACTCCTAAAAATCTTCTGACTTCTGTAGTGTTTGCACATTCTTTCATCTTTTTAATAATATCAACATTTTTAATACTCGGCTTATGTCTATATGATCCACACATGTGCCCAACAACCAATTTCTAATCCAACTCCTAACCCATTGCAATCCCATTTTACAATGGTGTGTAATAAAAATCCTCAAGGTCTTCAAAGTTCTCATTTGATAATGGCTTTTCTTTCAACTTATGATGATTTCTTTCATGATTAGCACAAACAGTTAAAAATTGAACTGCTTTCATTTCATCTTTGCTTCTTATTCTTACATAGGTTGAACTATCATCCATAATCTTTGTTTCCATTCTTGTAGTGGTAATAAATGATTGTGCTAATATAATTGGAAAAGTAGACATATGTTGTACAAAGAAATATTATTCATGAATGACATCTCCTATCATCACTTTTATATTTGGACAAGCTCCATACAATTCTTTCTTTGAATTATTTGCTAATCTTATCATCCATCCATGTTTAGTATCAATTGGCCATTTTTCTTTTTTATATAATTTTTTTGATATCAAGTTGATTTTAGAACCATGATCAATTAGTGCTACAATTAACTTTTTTAATTTTTCTAATTATACTAAAATTTCTATTGTAGCTCTAATCTAAAGACTTCGAGAATAATGACTAAAAGCTTGAATACTATCTTTTTTATTTGTGAACTTGACTTGTGAAACATCTCCAACTAATTGTATTTCAATTTCTTCATCTTCATTGCTTCCTATTGCCTTTGTACCTTGTATATTTGATGTTATAATATCACTAATAAATTGTCATTTTTTTTTTATTATATCAATAATAACTTCATGAAACTCCCATTTTGCAATTCTTAAAATTTTACCAATTATAAATTCAACCTTTCCACTTAAAATCCGCTCTTCCAATACCTTCTTTAAATTGGTAGCAGCCTCAATATTTGATTGTAATTTATAAGGAGGGGCCTTTCCCTTTTTTTTTACAAAATCTCTTTCTTTTGTAGGAACATTTTCCATTGTCTCTTCATGCATAGGATTTTTTTGTCGTTGTGTTTTTTCTCCTCTTATAGTTCTTTTAGATGGCTTTTCATTATTATCAATGCTTTTTTTTTTTTTTCTATTAATGCATCATATTAATTCCTTGCAACATGAGCATGTATCCATAATCCATCTACTAGATCATTCCATCCAATAATTTGTCAAATGTCATTGCCAATGTATTTTAAATCATATTTGGTAAATTTTCCTCTTTCAGCATAACTCATTGCACTTGTCTATAAAGAACTGGATTCTTTTGGAAGTTCAAGATTTATGCTTAAACACTTGCCTCGATTTGATTCCATCCAATATGTTGATATTTCATTGCTTGAGATTTTAAATGATTCTCTTGCAAGTATCTTCATTCCTCCTTTATCAAAGTTTATTTCTAATTTTTTTCTACTCTCTTTTAAATATATCATACCATCTTTAAAAAAAACAATCCCTTTACATAGCGCCTCTATAAAATCTTCACACTCTCTTTTTAAATGATCCACGCTATCACACTACATGCACCTATGTACTATATTATCTATTTGTCCAAATTTTTGTCTTCTTAATACTTTTGATGATTGGCCCTTTTCTTCAAGTTTTACAAATTTTATGTAAAAATCTCTCATTTCTCGTATGATTTCATCAATGCCCATTTCTTCTTTCTTTGATATTGCCATTAAAGGTTGAATCATAGGTGTAAGATGGTTAATAGGTAATTTTACCTTAGATGCTTACAATGGTCTTTGAATACCCACCCTATCTTTTCTCCTTTCTCTTTTTGCAAGTACTTCAATTGCTTCTTCTACTTCCTTCCAATTTGATGTCAATCCTTCTTCTTCTTCTTTATCTTCAAGTAAAATTTCCAACTTCTCTTTCAACTCTCTATCAACCACTTGAAGAAAAAATTCCACTTTGCTTGGATCTAATAATAGCTTCTCTTTCTTTGATAAATGGAAATATTACCTTTCAAACTCCTTCAATAATTTTGTCCCTTGAAGATCCTTCTTGGGCCTTTCAATCCATTCAAAAAATGTCTTTTTTATAATCCGATCATTGTCTTCAAAAAAACACTCATCCTTTAATGCTTGAGAAATTTTTTCTCATAAACCATCAAATTATCTTATAATGGACTTCACATGGCTTCTTATCTTTGATATACTAGCCAGTTCAAATAATTGAACCATCTTCTTCTCAGAAACATGCTTCAATTCTATTTCTTTAACATAACATTTTAAATATTTTGTAATATTCTTCCCTTCAAACTGCTCGATCTTATCCACAACTGCCTGTAATGCCTTATTTGTCATACCTTCCTTGCAATCTTTCACCTATTGTTATTGTATGAATAAAGCAAATGCTTCAAACAAGCTTGCAGAATTAGGATCAAAATACATACCTTGTCTTTTTTTGCTACCTCCACTTGTTGCTCTACTTGCAACTCCACTAGAAGCTCCAATTGATGCACCATCCATAATTCCTCCTTTAACTCTCTTACCTTCCTTTTTTATAAGTCAAATAAATTAAAATAAAGTCCAATAATCTTCCACCTCAAGCTTTTTATGTCGGATTCACCAAATTATGTCGTATGTCATGAAGTCTTGCTTGAAAATACTTTGGGCACCTCGTTGTGGAAGATAAAAGAAAATATGTAATAATAACTAATCCTAATCTCTCTAATCAATTTTTAAACAATCCTAAAATAAGATCTAACTAAATCCTAATCAATCGTGATAAAATCCTAACAAATCCTAAAACAAATTCTAAATAAATCCTAGTCAACCATGATAAAATCTTAATAAATTCTAAAATAAATTCTAACTAAATCCTAATCAATCCTAGCCAAATCCTAACAAATCCTAACAAATCCTAAAACAAATCTTAAAGAAATCCTAATCAATCCTAGTCAAATTCTAATAAATTCTAAAACAAATCCTAATCAAGTTTGGTCAAACCTTAATAAATCCTAAAACAAATCCTAACTAAATCCTAACTAAATCCTAGTTAACCTTGGTCAAACCCTAGCAAATCCTATTCAAACCCTTAACAAATCTTAAATCCTAAATCCTAACCAAATCCTATTCAAATCCTAAATCCTAAATCCTAAACCAAATCCTGTTCAAATCCTAAATCCTAAATCCTAAACCAAACCCTAATCAAATCTTAAATCAAACTCTAATCAGTTCAAATCAATCTTAGGAAAAATTAGAACCTCAATATCTATCAATTAGACTATTGATCTTATTTAAAACTTTGTACACCTTTCAATCTCTTAGTCAAGAACAAGCACAATAAATTTGAAGAAAATCAAATTTACCAAATGAAAGAAAAATCCTAAAAACTCCGCGGGTGTTGGTCGGCCTCCTTCTCCAACCTTGATATTGATCTTCCACTGCTAAATTCTCCTTTCTTCACTATTCAATCAGTTTCAAATCTCTTATATGTGTAGAAAAACAAGTCTACTACCCACATATATAAATTTTACTCTAATCCAATTGGCAGATTGCTCAAGATCTCAAAAATCCCAACTGACCTTTAAAGCTTAATTCTCAAGACCTTGACCTACTTAAACCTCAATTATATAAAACTAAACAATTAGATTTAGCTCAAATTTAAAGCACCCTATAAGAACTACTATATGTACCAACCCATAAAATATTACTTATAGATCTATAATCAATCTCACAGAATGCTCAAAAATATAAATTCCAATGTATTATACAAAATCAAAGTCACCAAAATCAACCTTGAATTTGCAAAGCCATTACGAAGTCATTACCAACTCAAATCACTTCCAATTAACTTTCAAAGAAAGATCCTCTAGTTTGCTCTCTAATTCCATCTTTCAATTTACAAAAAATTAATTTGACCTATCGTAGGCACATGATTTTGTGCCTTAAGGTCAAATTCTGACCTTGGCTCATTACCGATCCTCTCTGGGTATCTATTTTAAGATTTTTGTAGTAAATTTTTCTATAATCTATTCTTAATTTCTTCTTATATATGCTTATATCATTGTATTTTCCAATCTACTTTGTTTTGTCTTACTTATGGCCCTACAAAGTAAATAGAAGCTTATTTGTAAAAAAGACAACATTAACATCCATTAGTTTTACTCCGATTTTACTATTATCTATTTTTCTAAGATAATTTGTTACAATATTTTGAACTAAGATCTTCTATAATATATTATTTTTACACTCTTTCACCTAATAGTCACGTTACATCATGACAATGTTATATTTTGCCATCAATCCAAGGAAGGACATGTCTTTCTTGAGGGTCTTCATCTCTATTCCGTTGTCTTGAAGGTTATAATAGTTGTAATGTCTCGTCTGGTAAATCAGCAAATGATGGCTCTTGAGCTGAATTCGTTGGTTGTTGATCCTCCATCTCTTTAGCACAAACAAATCTAAGGAAATAACAAACAATGATACAAGATAGGATGAAATCTCTATAGAACATACTTTGCTTTATGGCAAAGATTTTCTTGATTTTTATCTTAATTTTGACGGATGCCATTGATGAAATGCATTTATTTTTATTGATGTATTTGCTAGATTCTTGGATGGCTCCTATGTGCATTCACTAATATCGTATCCACGCCAATGCACAAGATACTCTAATCAATTTTGGCGTTGCCTTGAATCTAAAATCTCTTCAACCTCGAATTCTTCATCGTTGTCCACTTTTATAAAAGGCGATGGCATTTGTCTTTTTCCTTGTATATCCACTGTCTTATATGGCTCGAGTAATGATATGTGGAATACAAGATGGATCTTCATGGACTCCGATGTCGTGTTGTAAATTAAAACATAATGTGAAAGACATAAAAGAATGTATTAAAATAAAAAGATTAAGATCAGAAGAGGAAAGGATGAAAAAATGTAGGATGTAGCTCTTTCTTTTTTTCTCTCTAATCTAATCTAAGTTGTTTCTTTTTATTTATTAGATTTTTTTCTATTTATCTTAGATCTACTTGACCTTTATTTTCTTCTCTTTTAGATCCAAATTTATATATTTTGGACTAAAATTAGAAGAAAGATTGATAGAAAATTAATAATAAAAAGATAAAATAAAAATTTATCTTGAAAAGTAAAATTTCTTCAAGTTAGTCCAAAGAAAAAGCTTGAGGAAGTAGAAAAGACATGGACTAAGAGGTCTTTTTGACCAAGAGGATAAAGAAGACGAGGAAGGAGATGACAAGGAAGGGTCGTGAGAGAGAAGGGAGAGAGTCTTTTGGAGGTGCATAGGATTTTTTGTATAGGTAGTATACGTTTTTGTATATAGAAGAAGCTTGGAGAGGATTTTAAGTACAATTTTTTGTAAGTTTATAGTAGAAAAGATAAAAAACTTATAGAGATAATTCTCATATCTTTTGATTAAGTATCAAAGGAGATATGAGTCATAAAAGTTGCAAATATCTAAGACTAGGGCAGTAAGGGTTACTAAATTTTGGGCCTTGGTTCTTGGAATCCACTTGGACTTTAGTTGCAAAATTTGTTGAGTTTTTGTTTCTTATAGAGTTAACTACTTTATATCAAAATCTCAAGTCAATATGACCTCTGAGCAAAGAGTTATGAGTGAAATTGTAACCGGTTTGAATGATAAGAAAAATAGAATGAAAGCACGGTTTGTATGGGAAGTGATCATGTGTGTGGATTTTTTTGGATATAAACAAAGTTATGAGACGAATTTGAATATGAAATTCAATAGACATGATCTGTGTAAGTTAAGGAAGAGATGAGTATAAGTTTGATACTCATTAGTCATATAAATAAAATGTAATACTCTTTCAAATTGACAGGGATCTATCTTCAAATCAATGAAGTTTGAGGGAGCATATCTTTGTGATCAGAGTAGTATTTTGAATAAAATTTATTAGAATTTGTAGATATATAAGTCTATTATATTGCATAAAAAAATAATTGCTATTGGAGTTATATTCAAGGAGTTATGAGGAAAATTGTGGTAAAATCTAGAATTATTAGAAGGCAAAATTAAAGAAGAAGGATAGAACCTATAACTCAAGTTTGGAAAAGACTTTTGGAGCAATATTTGGAGGGTGTTTACAACATAAGACAAGCTATATGCCTACTAAATTTTAGTACTTAGGTCTTCTTTAATGAAGAGCAATGAAGGTGTGAAGCAAAGGGGGTCTAGAATTAAAGGCTACAAGGAGGGATAATTTTGACAACGTAGTTCTTTCTAACCACAATAGCTATGATCAAAATATTTTTGGGGTTTGCATTCTTATTTCTTTAAGTATTTTGTATCTAAATTTTATTTCAATTTATATGATATCTTAGAATTTATGATCGAAATTAGGGGCAAGTCTCTAAAGGCAGAATATATTAGGATTAATAAAGTATATTTTTTATGTAAATTCTTCAATTATATGAACTTTTATCAATCTCATCTTGCACTTGAGAAACTAGAGGCACAAAAGACCTAGTATTTTTTAGGGCTAAGACTCTCACCATGATATTAGTAGGTGTAATTGAAATGCGACTAGATTGATTTCTTCAGAATTAGGAAAAGGTCCAAGCCTACGATAGTCCAACTTATCATTAGGACGAGTAGTCTTGATATTGCGAAAAAATAATCATACCTTGTCCCCCATGTTGAATTGTGGTTGTTCCTTGTAATATGCATTTGCATTTATTTTTTGTTGTTCTTGAGCTTCTTTTAATTGCACCTTCATTATTGTATATAGCTTTGATAAACGATTTGCCAAATCTTCTACAACTGGATTATCAACTTTTCAAAAGTCAAAAGCATCAAGTCGTGGATAATAACCATAATTGGCAAAGAAAGGTATTTGTTGTATAGAAGAATGTATCGTATTATTATAAGAAAACTCTGCCAATGGTAGAAGAGTTGTCCAATCATCTTGTTGGTAGTTGATGGTACACCTTAAATATTGCTCCAAGACTTGGTTCATGCGCTCTGTTTGTCCGTCAATTTGAGAATGAAAAGGTGAAGATAATTTTATGTCCATTTTTAAGATCTTGAAAAGGGTTCTTCAAAATCTTGACACAAATTGAGTTTTCCTATTTGATATAATATTCTTAGGTAATCCATGATAGAGATAGATATTATCAATGAAAAGCTTAACTGTTTCTTTATCTGTGATAGATTTTGTGCATGGTACAAAATATGCCATCTTGGTGAACCAATCTACTATCGCAAATATAGAATCATAAAATCTTAAGCTTAGAAGATCTATGATGAAATCTATAGGAATAGAAGACCATGGTTGTTCTGAAATAGGTAATGACTGAAGAAGTCCAAAAAGTCAATGACGAGGAGTTATTGATCTTGAGCAGATATCACATCATTGTACAAAGTCTTTGACTGCCTTCTACATTTGAGGCCACCAAAAATCTCTTCATATAAGTTCCAAAGTCTTGTTGTATCCAAAATACCGTGCCATTGGAAAATCATGACGTGCTTGAAGAACATATAAACATGCTTCTCTTTCTGGAACATATAAACGTGCTTCTTCTTCTGGAACATATAATCGTCTTTCAAAATATAGTAAGTTATTCTTGAACTTGAATTCAGAAGAATCATGAGTCTTGGAAGAATTATTCTTGGTATCATGAATAAGAGGGTCTGAAGACATACTTGAGTGAATTTGCTTGAGAAAAGTTGAATCAACAATCAATATTGATTTCATTGCTCAAAGTTGAAATTGCTTTGGTTTCAAGAGGGCCATTCTTTATTGCTCAAGAGTTTTATCTCCTTCTTTTGGTACGAAATAAGAATGTCTAGAAAGGGCATTGGACAAACCTTATTATTTTCCTAGCCGATAAGTGATAATGAACTCGAATCTTAACAAAGACATATTCCAACAATCTTAATGATGATTCAACACATGTGCCAACATAAAATACTTGAAGTTCTTATGATCTGTATACATGATGATTGGACTAGAAGCGCCTTTTAGATAATGATGCCATTCTTAAAAAGAATCCATGATTGCAAGAAGTTCTTTGTGGTGGATTTCATAATTGATCTCGGTTGCTAAAAATTTTCTTGAATAAAAAGCTACCAGATGAAGTTTGTCATTTGTTTCCATTTGTGACAAAACCGCACCCAAGGCAAAGTTTGATGTGTCTGTTTCCATAAAAAATGCCTTGGAAAAGTCAACATGATACAAGATTGATACAGAAATAAATGATGTCTTCAGAGCTTCAAATGCTGCTTTTGCTTCTTGATTCCATTGGAATTTGTCTTTACAGGTCAAACATGTAAGTGGAGTTGCAACTTGAAAGAAGTCTATGATGAAGATCTAATAATAATTCGCAATTTTCAAAAAATATTGGACATCTCTTACCGTCTTTGGAATCTTTTAATTCATGATTGTCTGGACTTTCTTAGAATCCATCATGAAACCATCATTTGAAATGATGTATCCTAAGAAATCAACTTGAATAGTGTGAAATACACACTTTTCCATCTTGGCATACAATTTCGCATCTCTAAGTTTTTGTAATACTTGACAAACATATATTTCATGTTCTTTTATATTCTAAGAATAGATCAAAATATCGTCTAGGTAGCAAATGATAAAATTGTCTAGAAGCTCACGAAAAACATCATTCATGAGATGTTGAAAAGTAGCTGGTATATTCGTAAGTCCAAAAGACATGACATTATATTCAAAATGTCTGTACCTGGGTCTAAATGTAGTTTTCCATTCATCTCCTTCTTTGATGCGTACTAGATTGTATGCTCATCTTAGATCTATTTTTGTATAAATCTTAACTTGATTTAATTAATCAAAGAGTCTTGATATCAAAGGTAATGGATATTTGTTCTTGATTATGATCTTGTTGAGTCCTCGATAGTCAACACACATCCGCAATGATCCATCTTTTTTCTTTATAAAAAGAATTGGAACTCCTATTGGAGATTTAAAATGGCGTATGAAGTTTTTGGCCAAATTCTTGTCAATATACCTCTTGAGTTCAGCCAACTCATCTTGTGATAAACTGTAGATTGGTCCAAATGGTGGCTGAGTTCTTTCCTTGAGGTTGATTGAACAATCATATGGATGATGCTCTAGAAGAATATCTGCATTTTTTTTTTCAAAAATATCCTGATAATCTAGATATTGGCTTGGAATGCCACTTAAAGTCTTTCCGCCATCAGAATTGGGTGTGGCATAAATAGCAAAAGTTGATTTTTTTTTAATTATGTATATAAAAGCTTTTATACCTATAAGTACAGGTTTTATTATACTAGACTTATAGCTTTTCACTTAGTCGGCAGGATGTTTAATAACGTTGTCGTGTTGTGATTTGGCTACTATGTGAAAAAATTATACATGTATTTTTAATGTACGATTTACTACTTAACTAAATGAAAGTCATATCAGTAGATTTTATTGGTTATAGGATATGATTAGGTTAGTAGTTTAGAAAGGATCTATTAAAAGGATTATAATTAAGATTTATACAACCTTATTTTTCTTTTAGTAGTGACTTTTGAAGTTAATTTTATATTGATAGTAACTTGTATATATCTTAAGTCACCTATGTTAGACGTTGGTGATTCTTAAGATCTTATTTACTTCTTTTATTTGATGCTTAAAGCACCAAGTATGTAAATCTTATAAGAAGAAGGATTAGAAAAGGGTTATTAGTGTAAAAAGGGTAGTTTGGCCATCCATGTGGATGAATAGAGGTAGATGATAAAAATCTCTATTCTAATTGGCCAAAAATCATGCCCAATGGGCTTCAAGGAGGCTGCCCGAGGGTTTATTAGGAGTTAGGGTTTGTTTTTCGAGAGGAGTCGAACATCAGAGGCTAGGGTCATCAGGTTTAGGTTTTTGGGTATGGTTTAGGTGCAAATCTTGCATGATTTGGACTTTTAATGAAAAAGTTATAGGCGCTCAAAGTTAGGGTGTTGATTTCAGACCTACTGTCACTCTTTTGGGTATATCTCGCGCATACAGAGAGCAATCAAAGATCGGCGACTGGGGTTGGAAAGCGCACTTTCTTGGCTACACTTTTCACATATATCTCGATAAAATCCAAGCTAGAATCAAGGAAATATTGCGAGTTGAAGTCAGTGCTTGTAAGCTAAAGGCAGTAAGTGACTCTGCTTAACTAGCAGTTACATTTTGAGCTATATCTTAGTCAATTTGATAGATTTTTGGCTCAAAATTTTCAGAAGTATATATGTTTATGTCACAAGACTACTTGCAAAATTTTTGTGGCATTAGGGTTGTGGGTTTGTGAGATATAGAGAAAATAGTGCTCGGATGTCTCTGAGCTAGGGTTTTAAGCACCTGCTAAGGGGTTTGAGATATCAAACGATCGGAAGTATATTTGCGGTTGAAATTTTTTTGTAGTAAAGCTTAAAGGTGAATTCTACCTTGCCTGAAAGTTTGAAGAAAACTGAACGGCTGGATCAGAAGATATGATTTTCTAAAGTTTGGGAAGAAAAACATCTTTTGCGGGAAAATATATTTTTAAGGGTTTTTGTTGCAAATTTGGACTTTTGTGCATACTAAAGGTGTTTTTGGGAGCCAAGACTTTATGGAGGTGTAAAAGGTGGATGTATAGAGCCATGATATGATTTTGATATATAGATGAGTCTTTAAAAGGTTTTTAAGGATTTTCTACATATCATAGAGAAAACTTATGTACAAACCTACTTAAAAATAAGAGGTTTTAATCATACAAAACCTTTTTCGTATATTATCATGTGTATTTATCCTTCTTATTAAGGACAAATAACTCATTGGAGTTCAGCCAATAAATATTAAGTAAAATTCTCTACAACTAGGTACCCGGTGTATTCCTAGATAGAAGTTCACGCCACGCGACAACGTTCTAAGAAAAATCAAGTCTACGAGAATTCCAATCTATTGGAGGGTTATAATTTTCTAGCCATGATAAATCTAAAATAACTGGATTAGATGGAGATTTAATTATGTTAAAAATTACGTAGCTATTTTGACCATCTATTGTTATTTTTATAGGACGAGTTTCATGAGTGACATCTGCAGAAGATAATAGACGCCCATCTATGACTTCTACTTGTACAGATTTAGTTTTTTGTACTAAAGATATTTTACGTTTCTTCACAAATTGTTCATCTAGAAAGCATGCAGAGGCTCTTGAATCTAATAAGGCAGAGGCTCTATAATTTTTTGGTCCTAAATATATATCTATTATAAAACAAGGATAAGGTTTTGAGGAAAGAATAGGACCTTTATTAGGAATTGTACAAGGTTCTAGTTACACGGTGTTGTGGTAGAGAGAATCTGCCTCAAAAAAGAGTTGGGCTTCTAGCTGCCACTAATTACTCAAGCAAGATCCAATTATAATAAAAACCCCCAAATTCATATAAAAGATTTCTTCATAGGGCTATTACACCCAATACATAAGCCTAATTTCCTCAAACCACTCAAAACATAATAAAATACTCCAAACCCTCATTCCCCCGTAGGAAGGGAATTTTTTTCAAACTTCAATAACCCATAACTTTTAATCCAACCATCCAAATCTATTACAAATTTACATAAAATATTGATGTATTCTTCACAATTATCACCACAAATTTCAACAGTCGATTCATTACCAATCTTAGATATCGCCAAAATCCTAGTAGTAGCTTTAAACCCTTGTTTATAAACACCTATGTACTAAATTCTTCATATCTCACAATCTAAAAGTCCAAATACTATGAAACTTTGATGTATAGCTTCTTAGCATAATAATACACTTTTTTAGAAATTTTGAGACACAAATTCATCCAAAAACTAAAGATATGGCAAACCCCATCACTATCAACAAAACGGCCTACTTACTGCCTTGGAATTCGATCTACTGTCTTTGACTCCCAATAACTCCTTCTTCAAAAATCCTATTGTAGAAATTCTTCCACATCAAGTGTAGAGCTTGAAATCACCTCTCTAGCCACACCTTGCAATCTCCAAAAGCTCTCATACAACTCCTTCAATCTCCAAAAGAGTGACAGTAGATACAATTTATATATCCTAACTTCAAGCGCCTACTTCTCCCTCATAAAAACTCCAAATCTCTCAATTTTTATACCAAAATTGTAGTCCAAAAAATAAGATTTCTAACCCTAGTTTTTTTTTTTCTAATGGCCTCCTTGAAGTCGCCGAAATCCTTATTAAGGTCGTGGGCAGCCTCCTCAAAGCCCATTGGGTATGACCACCAGCCAATGGAGTGAAGGCCTCCATTCCTACTCTTCATCCATCCATTTTTTTTTACATTGGTGGTTTGGATTTTCATCCTTAGGCTCAATTTCAACTCTTAGAATATTATACTAAACATCTAGGCTCTATATAACTTAAACACTACAGCCAAAAAAAAAGAAAATAATCAAATATAATTTCTATCAACTCTATCTATATTAATTTACTAACTATTCTAGATCATACTAGAACTTTTTAACATATTAAGTAATTTAGTTGGTTTTTACACATTATATCTATTTACAATATGACAACTATCCCTATTGTAGCTGGACAAATTTGTTTTTCGACATGTTGTCTTCTTTGACAACCATATTCCTCATTTTATAATTGTGTCATTTCTTTGGATAATTTTATGTAGTGTGCTTAGATTTTCCACAATATAAATATAATCCTCCTTGACGATGCCAAATCTTTTCTTGTTCAGTAAGAGGTTTAAAACATATCGCATCAATTTGTATGTCTTCTACTTCCAAATGTACGTTTTGTGAGGACGTTGATGTTGCCATTGAATAATAACGTTGAAGCTTCCTTCTTCAACTCTCGGATCAAAATTCAAAAAGTCAATTGTCACACTTCACAACAAAATCAATTGCTTGAATCAATGTTTGAGGATCGGATAAATTGAGCATTAATTTTTTTATCTCATATTGTAATCCGTAGAGAAATTGGCTGATGAGTGCAGCATCATTGCACTTGATATTAATCGCTAATTGTCAAAATTATAAAGAATATAATGACACTAATTGATTGGCTTGTCGTAGGATGTGAAACTTGTTGGTTGCAACATGAATTTCATCATATTTTTCATATATAGATCAAAATTCCGCTAAAAATGCCTCCAAATTATCGAATATTAGATCACATCGTTCCAAGAAAGATGAAAACCACAATAAAGTAGATCCTGAAAATAACATTCCAATAAACCTAACTTGAGATCCTTACATAGGATAACTTTGAGGTTGAAATTCAATCACCAATTGTATTTGCTTGATGAACCTTCAAAACTTAGATCTTGTGCCATCAAACTTCTTAAGAAAATTAATTTTTGATTCTCTAATGTTTGAACAATGCTCCATCATAGGTGAGATAGTATGATTTGTTGTAGATATAGATACAGCTCCAATCATCTCTATATCTTTACTTCTTGCTAATCTTATTGCTCTTTGTGGTGGTAAACTGAATTGATGCATTACAAACATTAGCTCTCTCATTTTTTCTTGCATTTGT
This sequence comes from Physcomitrellopsis africana, assembly GCA_036785485.1. NCBI lineage: Eukaryota > Viridiplantae > Streptophyta > Bryopsida > Funariales > Funariaceae > Physcomitrellopsis > Physcomitrellopsis africana. Next base: position 97,794 of record JAWRVF010000748.1, read on the forward strand.
GCCATTGCATTCTTCATTTTCACAAGCTCTGCCATAATAATATAATAGGAAGGAAGGTGTCTACTCTCACTTCAAAAAATGTAGAATAACACACTTAACAGAAAAAATTCTAGAAAAAATATTAGTTTAAAAGTGGATACTCCACAACTTCTAATATGTTTATGTCTTATTAAGAGAAAGGGATAATCCACTCTTAATCAAGAAAAAACAAAGCTTTGGCACTATATGTGTATTCTTGTCAATCTGTCAAGGATAAGAACTTGATGAAAGTAAATAAATATATGAAACTTCTATTAAGAAGAATAATAAAGTAAAAATAAAGAAATATGTATATTAAAAAAAACTAGAATGGCTATTGCGATAAGACAAGAAAACTATAGATTCTTAAATCTACACTAGAAACAAGAAAAGAGTTGACAAGAGTGAAGAAGTCTTCACTCTTGCCTCTATAAATACTATCTAACTAAGAGCTACGTGGCAGTATTCTATAAGACCTCCTACACGTGTCTAATTTGCAAGACACGTGTCAAACTTGCATGATAAGTTTTTCACATGTGCGCTACATACTTGGCTTATTCCGTAAGCTACCAACATGTGTGATATATGGCTAGCTTATTCCACAAGCTACCAACATGTGTACTATGTGGCTAGCTTGTTGACCAAGTTTCTAATCTACCAATCACCTATAGATATGTGTAAAGGTGATTCTATGTCTATGAAGCTTTTAAGAAGCTTTTCTATCAAATATTATCAAATGAATTTATTTTACCTACTTCTATTAGTTTATATTAAATAGGTAATTACTAGAATAAATCTTATGTCCGTGACAAGTTAGGATTTAGGATTTGAATTTAGGATTTAGTATTTGATTAGGATTTCATTAGGATTAGGATTTGGATTTAGGATTTAGTGTTTGATTAGGATTTTATTAGGATTAAGGTTTGAATTTAGGATTTAATATTTGATTAGGATTTATTAAGATTTAACAAGGATTGATTAAAATTTGGTTAGAGTTTATTTTAGGATTTGTTAAGATTTGACCAAGGTTGACTAGAGTTTAGTTAGGATTTGTTTTAGGATTTGTTAGGATTTGACTAGGATTGACTTAGATTTAGTTAGAATTTGATTAAGATTTATTAGGATTTGACCAAGATTGACTAAAATTTAGTTAAGGTTTGATTAAGATTTGTTAGGATTTGACTAAGATTGATTAAGATTTAATTAGGATTTATTTTAGGATTTGTTAAAATTTGACCAAGATTGATTAGAATTTAATTAGGATTTGTTTTAGGATTTGTTAGGATTTAATTAGGATTTGATTAGGATTTGACTAGGATTGACTAGGATTTAATGATAATTTGTTTTAAGATTTGTTAAGGTTTGATCAAGGTTTAACTTAGGATTTAATCAAGATTTGATTTAGAATTTGATCAGGGTTTGACTTAAGATTTGATTAGGATTTGACTTTGAATTTGATTAGGATTTGACTTTGGATTTGACCAGGGTTTAATTTAGGATTTTAAGATTTTTATTTTTAATATTTTCTAAAATCATTAATTTATATGTAATTTTTTTATGATTAATGTATGATTCATTTATTCTTCTTTTTGTAATTTCTTTAAGATTGGATCAAAGCTTGATTAATATTGTTAAGATTTAATAGAAGTTATTTAGGATTCTATTAGAGTTGTTACGATCTTGTTGTTGCATATTTCTTTTTTATCTTCCACAGCCAAGTGCTTAGAGCATTCTTAAGCAAGACTTCACGTATTATGACACCGTGAGTTTTATCAACTTCAAATTGAAATCTAAAGGTGTTCCAATAGGCTTGCAATCTTTCATGTTGAATCATTTTAATACTCCTTTAATATATTTTTTTTGGCTTTTTATGATGGTTTTTTTAATACAATCTCTTACAAATTCTACTCCTAAATAATAGTGAAGCTTTCTTAAATCACTCATCTCATATTCTTTTGCTAATTTTGCCTTCAATTAATCCATCATCTTCAAAATATTTCTTAAGATGATTACATTGACTAAATAAAGGATAACAATCATCAAGAACTCTTTTGATTGTATCACATATATAAAATAGTCAATCTCACTCCTTACAAATCCCTCATTTATATAGAATGTATCAACTCTTTGATACCTTGGCATTAATAATTGCTTGAGTCCGTACAATGATTTTTTTAAGTTTTAAACAAGATGTTTGCCTTCTTCAACAAATCCTTGAGATTGATCCATATAGATGTCTTCTTCCAACTCTCTATTCAAGAAAGCTATCTTTACATCCATTTGATGCATTTCCAAGTCCATTGCTGCCCCAATTGCCACAATGGTTCTAATGGTGGTGAATTTGGCCACAGGAGCAAATGTCTCATTGAAATCAGCACCAACAACTTGTGAGTACCTTTTAGCAACTAATCTTGGCTTATATCTTACAATATTATCCATTGCATCCTTCTTGGTTCTAAATACCCACTTACAACCAATTGAAGCTTGATTTGGTGGAAGTTGAATCAATTTCTATATTCCATTGTCTATAAGAGATTTGTATTCTTCTTCTATCGCCTTCTCCTAATTCATAGCATTCATGGACTTCAATGTATCACATAATATTAATGGATCAGTAAGAAATGCAACATTAGCATATTTTTTACTTACTTGAGGAGAGATGTGATTCTTCTACCATTCACCAAGTGGTATTCCTTTTGTCAAAAGATATCTCCTTTCATTTGAAGAAAAAAATTCACCTTATTATATTCTACACTCTCTTCTAATCTTCTTCTCCTATAAAACTTATCTTTTCTCATTCATAGGTTTGTACTTCTCATCATCATCATGATAATCTTCAACATCTTTATTTTTTTTATTGTTGGTTTTAGTAATTATAGAAGCTTTCATCTTATCTATCTTTTTAAGCTCTTTTCTTTGATTCACATCTCTATCATCTTCATTATCTTCATTTTTTTTTTTTTTTTTTTGTTGAATTTAAAGATATGTCCACAAAAACACCATTATTTCCACTTGGATACATCTCCAAGTACTCACAAGTATTTTTATGCTCCAAAAATTTAACATCACAACTTTTGATGATCTTTTTGGTCTCTAAACATATTAACCTATATGCCTTGGTACCTTCACAATATCCCAAGAACACACACTTTGTATCTTTTGTATCAAGTTTGGACCTCATACAATCTAATATCTTTGCATATGTAATATATCCAAAAGTCCTCATATGTAAAATACAAGGTTGATACCTATTCCAAGCTTCTTGTGGTATCATTGATACAAGAGCACTTGCTGGATACTTATTCCTTGTATATATTGTATTCACCATAGCTTCCGCCCAAAATTCATAATCAAAATTTTGAACATGAAATATGCTCCTTACCATCTCTACAATGGTTGTATTTGCTCTTTCAACAACACCATTTTGTTGTGGAATATATGGAATTGTGATTTGTATAGCAATTCCTTTATTCTTCAAATAAACATCAAATTGCTTAGATATATATTCACATCCATTGTCTATATGTAGCATCTTCATCTTGCACTCACTTTATTTTTCAATAAGTGCTTTAAACTCCTTAAACTTTCAAAAGCACTCACTCTTAGCTTTAAGAATGTAGATCCAAATCTTTTTTGAAAATTCATCAATGTAAGTAAAAAAATACCTTACTATTCTAATACTTGTGGTCTTTATAGGTCCGCATACTTTAGAATAGATAATCTTTAATAACTTTATAGTACATATTGATACACTACTTGGAAATAAGGTCCTTTATTGTTTGCCTTATATGCATCCTTTACAAACAAGTTTTATTGTATTTTAACTAGTTTTGCCAAGATCTAAACTACTTACCATAGACTTGAGCTCTATTATGCTCTTCATGTTCAAAAGACCAAGGCGACGATGCCATATATTCAATTTATCTTGATTTGATATAAACTCAGTAAATACAGCTACTTCCACTCTATTGACCTTCTTACAATTGAGATAGTACAAATTTCCCTCTCTAAAATATTGTCTCTTACAATTGTCTCCTATTATCATATTGTAGTTTGGCTACCACATGAAAAAATCATATATGTATCTTTAATATACAATTTATTATACAACTAAATAAAAGCCATATCAGTAGATTTTTATTGCTTATAAGATATGGTTAGATTGTTAGTTTAGAAGGGATCCATTAAAAAGGTTATTATTGAAGTTTATATAATCTTATTTCTTTTTTGATAGTAATTTTGAAGATGATTTTATATTGATAATAGCTTTTATATATCTTAAATCACCTTTGTTAGACATTGGTGATCCATAAGATCTTATTTATTTCTTTTATTTGTTGTTTAGAAGACATATTATATAAATCTTATAAAAATAAAGGATTGAAAAGGAATTTTCAATGTGAAAGGGAATAGTTAGGCCGTCTATGTGAATGAATGAAGATAGATGATAGAAGTCTCTATTCCTATTGGCCTAAAATCATGTCTAATAGGCTTCAAGGAGATTGCCCGAGGGCTTATTAGAGATTAGGATTTATTTTTCAAAGGAAGTTAAATATCAAAGGCTAAGATCAGCAAGTTTGGATTTTTGGATATAATTTTGGTGCAAATTTTGGAAAATTTGGATTTCTTATGAAGGAGATATAGGTGCTCAAAATTAAGGTGTCAAAATTGTATCTATTGTCACTATTTTGGACATAACTTGTACATATAGAAAGCAATAGAAGATTGGCGATTAGGATTAAAAAGAACACTTTTTTGGCTATACTTTTTATATATAGCTTGATGAAATCCAAGCTAGGATGAAGGAGATATTGGGAGTTAAAGTCAGTGCTTATAAGTTAAGGGTAATAAGTCACCCTACTTAACTAGTGGTTATGTTTTGAGCTATATCTTAGGCAATTTGATATATTTTTGGCTCAAAATTTTTAAAAGTATATATATTTATATCACAAGATTATGTGCAAAACTTTTGTGATATTATAGTTTTGGATTTGTGAAATATGAAGAAAATAGTGCTTGGATGTCTTTGAGCAAGGATTTTAAGCACCTATTAGGATTTTTAAGATATTAGATGATTGGAAGTGAATTTATAGTTGATTCTTTTTTGTGATAAAATTAAAGAATATTATCTATACTTTGAAGAAAATTTCATAGAAACAAAATAATTGGATCAAGAGTTATTAAACTCTAAAATTTAAAAAAAAATAAGTCCTTGCAGGTGAATAAGATATTGAAGGATTTTGTGGCAATCTAAGCCTTTTTATACAAATCTATTTAAATATAAAAGGATTTATTAATAAAAATTATCTTTTATAATATGATTGTATTATTTTATTTTATTTATTAAGGAAAAATCACTTACTATACTCTTGCCAATAAATTTTAAGTACATTCTCTATAGCCAAGTACCGAATGTATTCCTAGATAGAAGTTCACGCCACACGACATTGTAACCTTGACTTTTTTTATAATTTAATCCAAAATTCTGCTAGTTAAGTAAATATATATAATTCTATTATATCCAAACTCTTACTAATAGGTGCAAAAGCAATAGAAGATTGGCGATGAGGATATAAAAGAATATAAACTTCATGTTCCTCGTATATTACAAAAATCTAGAGATGTAGGACTATATACCAAGATATAAAAGTATGTATTTTACACTATTCAAGTTAATTTTTTTAGAATACATAATTTCAAATGATGGTCTTGAGATGGATCCTAAAAAAGTCCAAACAAACATGGATTGAGAGATTCTTAGAATAATAAAAAATATATAATATTTTTTAGGATTTTGCCAATTACTATCAAATCTCCATTAAGAATTTTTTTCAAGTTGCAGCTCTATTTACACGCTTAACTTGTAAATCTATCCTATATTCCACATATCATTATTTGAGTCATACAAGACAATAGATATATAAGGAAGAAGACAAATGCCACCGCCTCTTATAGAAGTAGATAATAATGAAGAATTTGAAGTGAAAGAGGTCTTAGATTCAAGACGGTATCGAAATTGGCTAGAATATCTTAAACATTGGTTTAGATATGATATTAATGAACATGCATGGGAGCCATCTAAAAATCTAACAAATATATTAGTAAATGTTAATACATTTTATTGATAACATCCATCAAAATCAAGATAAAGAGTCAAGAAAACTTTTTAAAGATCAAAATATATTACAAGTATAATTTGGTATATATCTTAGACTCCTTCAACATATAATCACCGCTCCTCATGGAACTCATCTCTAGAAAGGGGGATAATATCATGGACATAAAAATTTTCATAATAATTATTTAATTAATATGGATAGATAGAAGTAGGTAGAAGTAAATTAATTTGATAATATCTTAGAAAGTAGCTTCGTAGAAGCTTCATAGATGTAGATTCATCTTTATACATATCTATAGGTGATTGATAGGTTAGAAACTTGGCCAATAAATTAGCCACATGTCGCACATGTTGCTAGCTTATGGAACAAGTTAAATGTGTAGCACACATGTAAGAAACTTATCTTATAAATTTGACATGTGTCTTATAAATTGGACATGTGTTAGAGGTCCTATAGAACACCGCCACATAGTTCTTAGGTAGATAGTCTTCTTCACTCTTATCAACACCTTTCTTGTTCTTAATCTTATTTCAAGAGTCTCTAGTCTTCTAATTTTTGGCAATAGCCATTCTAATTTTAATATTATTTTATCTTTGAATGATTTTCTATTCTTTTGATTGACACAAGAATGTATTGATATTTTATTCTTTTATGATTCATATCCTTGATACTAAGGCTCATAAGTAGTGCATAAGGGGTCCTAGAGAGGTCAAAAGGCCTTAGTCTTATCCTCCTACCTACATTCAAAGTGCCACAACCTATATGGGACTTGTGCACCTCCCTTCCTACAAGGATTATACTAGCTGCTGGTCCTCTTATTTTCTATTAGTAAAATTTATTTTTTTATATTTTTGATTTTATTATGGTATTAAAAATATATCCAATTAGCCTAAGAACCTTTTATAGCCTTCAAATCTTGCTCCATTTCTTCATAATGGCTTTGAAGGTGATAAAACTCATTTTTATCAAAATCTTCAAAATTATTCTCAAAATTTCTCAAAATTTCTAAATAAATTCTTAATAAATTTTAAAAATATTTATAATATTTTTGAGATGATAATATCAATTTAAGATGATTTAATTTTATCTTGATGATTTTTAATAATAATATAATCAATTTAAATCTACTAAAAATTCCATTTTCTACGTAAATAACAAAAAAGACATGAGGTTTATTTTTCATGCTTCTTCTATCTATCAAGTAACATTTATATATTTTTAATGAGTAATATATGTAGATAGAAGGCCAATATAGACATTGGTCTCAATGACTTCATATTAATTCTTACAATTAAAAAAAAATACTAAATCAACTAAGATAATTGCTTCCAAGACTTACGAAGATTCCATTTCTTCTCCACTAATACTATTCTCCTTCATTTAGCATCATCTAAATACATCTTTTTTTAACAATTATAATTTTTTTATTCTAAATATATTCTTTTATCCTAAAACAACTAATAAGTTAATTTGATGACTTACATATGGCGACCATCTAGGACAACTTACAAAAGAGAAGAACCTAAATTAACCTCTCAAAATGCTATTGAATATATAAAGGAATTGTCTATAGAAGTTTTAATAACTATCCAAGACAAGAATGAGTGAATTACTACTGATTTGAAGGAATTAAAGCAGGTTTTGTTCTATTGAATTATAGAAAGAAGATAGAGAAAATTAAATCTAACCTAAAAATTAATAATTATAGATAAAAAAAAATTAAAAATTAAAATTAAAATATAAAGAGATGATATTTTTAGATTTTTTTTAATAAGAAAGGATTTTAATATCAATCTTCTAAGATCTATATATCCATTGGATGTTAAGATTGGTTTTTTCATACATTAATATTAATTCAATAGAATAGCCTCTTTTTCCAATTGGATTTGAACTTAGAATGTTTCACTTACAACCTTTCTTGTGACCAATACTTTGACTCTCTTTGGATATTTACCAAACACAAATTCATAAATTCTAATATTTTATTTTTTATTTTTTATTTTTTATTTTTTTATTAAATAAATATTCAAAATTATAAGGATTTAATTAAAACACCTTCTTCACTTACTTGAAATTTTTTTGGTTGTATAGTAAAGAACTAAATTTTATAGAAAAAAAATATTTATAAATAGATTTATTATTTCTCTTAAATTCTAATATTTATCCTCTTGACTTCACGAAGTTTTGATGATTCTAATTTTTCTATGGCCTTATATAAAGATGAATATAAGAATAAGATATTTTCTTTTAGTGTGTGATAAGAATCACATTCTATATTTTTTACATCTATTCCTAGAAGTTTTAGTAGAGAAATCTTCTTCTTTCAATATTTGCAACCAAACTAAATTATTTAGATAGACTTCTTATATAAAATAAGATCCAACCATAAGGCATCAAATTTTCTTATAAAGTCTAATCTCCTAGCATCTTGTAAAAGAACCAACATGCCATTCCTAAGAATTTTGATCTTATGTCATTTGTCAAAGGTAATTTTTCTTCTTTTTTGTTTAGTCTCTATGTATTGAGCACTTTGTCTCTTGGCCTCATCTAGATCTTTTAGACATTTCAATCTATTTTCCAATAATTATTTAATTGGCAACTTTTTTATCAAGATAATTTGAAGATAAGAGATTTCAAATTCAATTGATAAAATGGCTTCTATGCCATGAATTAAGGAAAATAGAATGGCTTAAGAGGTCATCTTAAACGTGGTCTTATAAGCCCACAAGGCTACATAAAGCTTTGTATCCCAATTATGTTTAGAAGTCATTATGGTTTTTCTAAGGATATTGACTAAAATTTGATTCACCTTCTCTATATGTCCATTTATTTGAAGATAATAAGGAGTAGTCTTCCTATGATCAATTTTAAACTATGAGGTCAGGTTTTCTATTACTTCATTTAAAAAATGGTTGTTTTTATCACTAATTAGGATTTTTGGACATCAAAATCTAATGATAATCTTCTTATAAAGGAACTTGGCTACTTGCTTAATATTGTTGGCTTTAATTGCCTATGTCTTAGCCCACTTGGTAAGGTACTTGATTGTTACAAGTATGTATTTTATTCTACTAGTAAAATTGGCATGGATTTTTCCAATATAATCTATTTCCTATTTTTTGAATGGAACTAAAGGTAAAGACACATAGAAGGATAGACTTATATGGAGGTCATTTCTAGCATATCTTTGACATGCATCATATATTTTAGTATACCTATAGATATCTTGGAATAAAATAGGCTAGTAAAAGCCGATTCTAAAGATCTTTTGTTTTATCAACATCTCCAAAAAATGATCCCCACATGCACTATTATAGTATGCATATAAAATTGTAGGGATTTTTTCCCATCATACATCTTCTTAATGCTCCATTTGTTCTATGTTGATATAATTTGCCACCAACTATGGCAAAATATCTACTATTAATTTGGACCTTCTAATATTCTATTTTAAATAAATAAAAAGTCAAGATTTGGATAGTTAAAAATTTGGTAATTAATTCATATCGAGTAGAGGTGGTTGAAACAACAAATAGACTTTCATCTATTAAAGTATGACTAATTGGATCTTTGCCCATGTATTTTGATAACTGGATAAATGATCGGCTTGTATATGCATCCTTCTTGGCTTGTATTCTATTGTATAATTAAATTTTTTTAATAAAAGTATCTTCTTTATCAATCTACTACTCAATTTTGCCTTCTTAATAAGATACTTGATTGCCATGTAGTCTACAAAAAAACTATTGGATTTAAGAAGAAATAATATCTCAATTTCTTATCGGAAAAAACCATGGTGAGTCATTCTTGTTCTATGGAAATATATTTCTTTTCTGCAAGTATTAATTATTTATTAGCAAAGGATATGGGATAGTCCTTGCCTCTTTTTCCACTTGCTTGATACTAAGTGCTTTCTATTGCTATTGTAATAGAGAAAATTTGTCTCAAAAAAGCACTAAACTTTTGATTGCCATTAATTGCTCAATCAAGTTTTAAAATAACAAAATCTCCAAATTTATATAAAAGTCTTTTTTATAGGGCTATTACATCTAATATATAAATCTTATTTTCACAAAATATTCAAAATATAACAAAATATTCTAAAACCTCATTCACCCATAGAGAGAATTTTTTTTTCAAATTTCAATAATCTATAACTCTTATTCGAACTATCTAAATCTACTTAAAATTTACATGAATTATTGATATACTCTTTACAATATGTACCAAATCCACTTCTTAACTTTAAATAATTATATCTTTTTTATCCAAACTCCAAATTGCCTAAAATTTCCACTCAGATTCTAACCAAAATCCTAAGCTCCTTAATTCTAATTTCTATTCTTCAAATATCCTTCTTAAAGCCACTCTAAATCCTCACAAGGCTACAAACAGCAAACTAGAAGTCCATTGGTCATTGTCATTGACCAATAGAGATGAAGCTCTACATCTCTTGTCTTCATCCATTCATATGAATGCCTAAAGAGTTTGGTCTTTTGGTTTTGAATCCTAAATACCTTCCTAAGTCTTTATTCTAAATATTTAGATATTATATGGTTTAATTGCCATAATCAAAATTACTAAAAAAAAACAAAATAAAATTTCTTATATCAGCTCTTTTTAATTTAATCTACTAGTCATTATAATATATATTAAAATTTATGAATATAATATATATTTTGACTATTTTTTATATATTTTAAGTAATTATAATACAACAGTGTTGTCATGTGGTATGATCTTCAATCTAGAAAAATAATGGATAATTATCTGTAGAAAATTTATTTGTAACTTATTGGTAAGACTTCAATAATTGATTTTTTTAAAATAAAAAAGACAAATAATATGATAATATTATATAAAAAAAATTATATTGATAAAAATCTCTTATATTTAAATAGATTTGTATATAAAAATTTCTTAATATATATATATATATATATATATATATATATAATTACAAATAATCATTTGATGATAAATTAGATTTTCAATAAATTTTAAGAAAAATCCATAATCTCTTTTTAAAATCTCATCTTCATATCAAAATTTTATTATAGCTCCATACATCCATTTTTCTATGTCCATAAAGTCTTGGCTCCTAAAAAAACCCCTTCAATTTGTACAAAAGGCTCAAATTGCAATAAATTCTTTTAATAGCCTAATCACCTATAAGGATTTTTTTTTTTTCAAATTTTAGAATTCAATAACTTTTAATCCAGCTATTCAATTTCTATCAAAATTTTCCAAAGTATAGATAATGTTTTTAAGCTTTATTATAAAAAAATCAATTGTAGATTTACTTCCAATTGTCTGATATCTTAAAAATCTTAGCAGGGGCTTAAAACTCTAGTTTATAAATACTTGAGCATTATTTTCTTCATATCTCAAAAATCCAAAATCTTAATATTACAAAAAATTTATATATAATTTTGTAATACAAACATATATATTTTTAAAATTTTGAGACAAAAACTTCTCAAATTGCCTAAGATATGGTTCAAAATACAACTAGTAATTACGTAGGATTACTTCTTGTCTTGAGATTCCAAGCACTAACTTCAACTTCCAATATCTCCTTCATCCTAGCTTGAATTTTATCAATCTATATGTAAAAAGTGTAGCTAAGAAAGTGCTCTTTTTAATCTAAGTTGCTAATCTTCTATTTCTTTCTATATACATGAATTATGTCTAAAAAGAATGATAATAAGTATAATTTTTACACTTTAATTTTAAGCACCTATATCTCCTTTATAAAAAATCCAAATCACACAATTTTTGCTTCGAAACCATAGCAAAAAATCCAAATTTGATAATCCTAGACTTTTATTTTCAACTTCTTTCAAAAGATAAATCCTAATTTCTAATAAGGCCTTAGGCAGCCTCTTTAAAGTCCATTAGGCATGATTTTTGGCCAATAGGAATAGAAATTTCCATCATCTATCTCCATTTATCTATATGGATGGATTAACTACTCTTTTTTGTACTAAAAATCTCTTTCCAATCTTTTTTTTTTAAATAAGATTTATATAATATGTATTCTAAACACTAAATAAAAGAAATAAACTAGATCTCAAACGTCACCAATGTCTAATAAGGATGAATCAAAATATATAAAGCTATTATCAATATAAAATCAATCTCAAAAGTCACTATCAAAAAAAATAAGATTGTATATATCTCAATAATAGCCCTTTTAAATAAATTCTTTCTAAATTAATAATCTAATCATATTTTATAATTAATAAAAATCTACTAATATAGTTCTCATTTAGTTATATAATAAATTATATATTAAATATACATATACAATATTTTTACTTTATGATCAAACCACAACATAATATTACCATGGGTGAAGCATCACAAATCACATAAAGAAGTAATGACCAACTTGGTGGTCTTAAAATAAGGTATGTACAAAATTTTGTCTTAAAAATATCAAATGCCTCTTGAGATTTTTTACTCCACTCAAACTTCACAACTTTTTGTTGAAGCCTAATAATAGATATAGAAATAATAGTATAGTCATGTATCACTTTTTGATACTATCTAATGTGCTCCAATATTCTTTATACCTCTTTTACTATTGAAAGAGGTTTTAATTCTACAATCACCTTGACATTCTTTGGATCTGATTTTCAACAATTTTTTGATATTATATATCCGAGTAGGACTCCCTTTTTAACTACTAAGAATATTTTATCAAGGTTCAAAGCAATCTTAGCTTTTTTACATCATTGAAGATAAGACCTTATACAATTATGATGTGTTATCTTAGAAGACTGGGTGCTCAAATTATTAATAAATACTATCATTGATTTGTGTAGCAAATCTGAGAAGATACATGACATTGCTCTTTGAAATGCCAAAAGAGTATTACAAAGTCTAAAAGGCATAACCACATAGATGAAGGTGCCTCAAAATATAGTAAAGTTGTGTTGTGGTGATCCTCAAAGGCTATAGAAATTTAATTGTAACTTGAATATCTATCTATAAATGTATACAATTTGTGTCTATCCACCTCGTCTAAAATGGTATTTATAAATATGAAGAAAAAGTGATCCTTTAACATGTACTTATTAAGCTTTTTATAATTTATCATAGAGATTACGGATTGGATTACACTTGAAATTTTTCATTCTTCTTTTTAACTAATACCATTGGTGTGATCCAATCCGTAATCTCCATGAGTTGAATAAATCTAGCTTGGAGGAATTTTTCTAATTTGATTTTGATAATTAATTATAAATTGAGATTCAATCTTCTATCCTTTTGTTTCATAGAAATTGAATTAAGCAGAAATAGAATATAATGTTAAGCTACTTCAAGAAGTATGCCCTTAAGGTCCTTATAAGACCAAGCAAATATATTTTTATATTTTATAATTAATAACATATAACTTAACTCATCTTTTGTCAATTGAACTCTGACTTTGATTAGTTTTGAATCTTCATTCTCCAAAGATACATTCATCAAGTTGTAATCAAGATCATACATATGATATTACTTTGTAGATCCTCTATACCAATCATTTGGTAATTGTAGATAGTTAGCCACATTATTTGTAGTTGTAAGATCACTGAAAGTTTATTTAAATTATAAATGTAGAGTAAGGTCTTCTTCCTCTATTAAGTTTTTTAACTCATGAACTTGAATGCTATTGTCACGGACATAAGATTTACTCCAATAATTATCTAATTAGTATAGATAGATAGAAGTAGGTAGAAATAAGTTAATTTGATAATATCTTAGAAAGAAACTTCTTAGAAGCTTTATAGATGCAATTTCATCTTTATATATGATTTTAGATGATTGATAGATTAGAAACTTGGCCAACAAGCTAGCCACGTGTCACACATGTTAGTAGCTTATAGAACAAGCTAAATACATGGCATACATATAGCTTACAAATAGAACACATGTGTCTTGTAAATAGAACACATGTTGGAGATTTTATAGAACATTGCCACATAGCTCTTAGATAGATAGTATATATAGAGATAAAGATGAAGCCTTCTTCATTCTTGTCAATGTTTTTTTTATATTTAATCTTATTTTAAGAGTCTCTAATCTTCTTATCTTTGGAAATAGCCATTCTAGTTTTAATATTATTCTATCTTTGAGAAAAAATTTATTCTTTTGAATGACATAAGAGTATATTGATATTTTATTCTTTTATAATTCATATCCTTGATAGCTATCAAAATTCACTTTAAATGCATCTTCATAATTAATATCATCTATAAGGATTATTAAATTCACTTTATAATTTTGCTCAGTAGAAAAATCTTTTATGAAGTTAACACCTATAATCTCATTTGCAATTGAAATAGTATGATCTTTCAACCATTAAGTAAAATCTCCATTATCTTTTCAATCATATAATCTAAAATCTATACATCCTAATAGAATTGATTGAACCATATCTAAGTGAATTTCTTCATTTGCTACCAAATTAGCAAATCTAACATTTTTTTTAAATTCCTTCTTTGGTTGTGGGTTCAAAATCTCACCTTTTAAAGAATGAGATGAAGTTTTGGCTGAAGACAATCCTTGAAATTGAATAAGGATTTTAATTAATTTTTTTAATGGTCTATAGATGATATGGGACTTTTTACCTATTCAATTAATTTTTACATTAGTTGCTCCTAACTAAGGTCTATTTAAAAATAATAGATATGAATTTTTATTAAGATGTATGCAAATTATATAAAAAATAAAAATAAAAATTTCACCTCCTATCATCATTTTATAACCACTAATTTTTCTCAAAGGTGTGTCTTAGCTTTAATTAGCCATATTAATCACAAAAAAAAAAAAAATCTAATGATACTAAGTCCTAATTTTTTTATAGTTCTCACTTGCATAATATTTAAATCACTACCTCTATCCATGCTAGTATATGGTATAAATTTTTCTATTATAGATATGTCCAATTCAATTACCTTTACCTCTTATATTCTTTGAATTGTTCTAACATAAGTTAAGATTTTTACTTTTGATCTTTGTGGTCTTTTAATAGAAAAGCTTATTTTAAAGTTTCTTATTATTAGCAAAAAAATCTTCAATAATTCAGAAATTATAATATGTGTCTTAATTTTTTTAAATATTTCTATAAATCATAAGACTTTATCTGATTCTCACTTTTAAAATAAGTTGAAGGGTTAAATTCAAGGTCGAGAACTTTAGATCTTTTTCACTCTTCCTTAGAAGAAAATTCTTGTATCTGGATATTTTTCTTTTAGGTTCCTAGTAATCTACTTAGTCTAAATTCAAGGACTTGAAATAATTCCTTAAAATCTCTAACATTAATCTTTGCCTCCTTTGTAGCTTCAATTAAATCTAAAAAGTAAAGAGAATCTTTTGAATTATTTTCACTATCAATTGAAATAGGAAAAAAAGGGCTAGTATATCTAAACACTAATATAATTGCCAAGATTGGCATCATAGGTGGTGTCTATATCTTAGATTGGAGCAATTTATATATAATCAAGTTTGAATCAGAAAATATAGACTGAATTATTATAAAGGAGATAAAAGCTTATTTTCTAATTATTTTGCTATTGGTTTGATTTACAAACCTTATATCTTCAAAGCCTTGACCATCATGTTGTTGGCCATGTTGAAAATAACTATTGTTTAGAGGGATGAATCTTTGTTTAGTATTTAAACTTGAGAGAAGTTTAAATATTAAGCAAATATTATTTTTCCAAATAATAATTATTTATCCTAATTAATATTGGTTTTGATGGTTATTATTATAGTCATAGAATAGATTTGGAGATTTTAAAGTATTTTTGAAACTTTAATTTCTTACTCCCTTCAAACGATTATGAGCTTGTTGATGATAATTTCCTAATAAAAAATTCAAGAGAACTACCTTATTAGGTTGCCTACATATATTTGTAGGATGGTTTCCTCCACAATTTCTACAAATAATTATGTTACTATCCAATAACTACTAAATGAATGTCTTTTATTACAAAAGTGATGTACTTCTTATCTTTATTTTTGTTGATTTTTTAAAAACTTAATTAGGACAATTATGGCTTTGTGGGTGAGAATTAGATCCTACATTGACTTGGCTTCTATGAGAGGAGACGTAAGATTATTGTCATCTAAGATTTTATTAGTAACCTTATAAAGTAGAGCAAAACTGATTAGTGTGCCTTGATTGGCTACATTAAGTGTACCACAATCTTGAATTGTGCCTACATGATTCTGTAGGTAGTAGAACTCAATTGGAATTTTGAATTTTAATTAATAAGTTATTTATTTTTGTATTGCTTGGATTTGTTGTACAAGTTCATATTGAAATCCCTTTTAGCTTTGAAAGACTTTATTTTTGAATTCTTCCTTCCATCTATTTCTATCCTTTGAATATGTAAGTTCTAAGAGGCTAAATGGTGGTTTAGCCTTTAAAAGTGAATAATAATGGTTCATTGATTGAAATTAATTATCAATCAATCTATAAAGATTTTTTTGGATGCTTCCAATATTCTAGGCATAAATAGACATAAAACTAGGAATTCTATGGTCTTCTTTCTTCCACATCCATTCTTATTGTTTGTCAATATTTTCAATAATTCATGCTATTTGCTTAGGATCTTTTAGATTTTTTGGCTAATTTTTTAATATTTTTTTAATTGTGCTTTCACTATTAAATCTTTGGATAAAAAAATGGATAAGAATGTCATCTATAAGAAGTATTTTTACAAATCTAGTAACTACCAATTCAAACTACTTAATATATGCAGTGATTTCTTTTCTTTTTTCTTTTCTTTAGGAAGAAAAGGTTGTGAAGGTATTACTTTGCTCCACTTTTGTTCTAAATTTCTCAAGAAATGCTCTCATAAGCATGTCCTAATTTTTGAATGTTTGAAGAGGATGGTTTCTATATCATTTGTAAGCTCCATTCTTCAATGTATTAAAAAATTATACTAGATAATATCCTAGATTGGTAATTAAGCATATTATAAAAAGCTCTATAAACCTCTTTACATATGTTGATGGATCATTGTCTCTAGTCCCTTTAAAGATAAAAAAATTTTGAGGCATAGAAAGTGCATGCAATCCCTTTGGAATTACAAAAGGCAAATTTCTTGACTAGACCTAGGAATTTGTAGGTATAGGATTTGGAAAGGCTTCTCTTTTATAATCTGTTGAAAGAAAATTAAATCTTGATTTTTTTCCTTCTTGATTTACTTCTATAAAAGAATTAAGAGATTTTGAGTCTAATTCTTCTTCTCTTATTATTTTATTAGGATTTAATTCCAATGGATTAATTACAAATACGTCTTATAACGTTATAGATATGTCTTATTTGTCCAAGTGTTAGACCTCAATTCCTCTAAATTTTGGAGTTAATTTTTTAATAGACTTCTCTAAATATCAAATATATATGAATATAAAACATAAGACTTGAATTAGAAATAGGTTTCAAGAAGAAACCAATAAGAATTTGAATTAATCAGATAAGTGCACAAACAACACCAAGAAAGATGAGCTAAAGCTTCAAAAAATTTGTTGTCAAGACTAAAGAACTCTTTGGCCTTGACTCTAATATATATTCTTGTCTATAAAGCTTTTTAAATAGCTTCTACCAACTTGGAAGCTTTTCAAGATCCTTCTACCAACTAAGAAGCTTCTTGAGCTACTTCCACTAATTAAAAAACTTTTCAAGTGGCTTCTACTAACTTAAAAGCTTCTAGAATGTTTTAAAAGGTTTTGTGAGCTTCCAAAGTATATGTCCCTAATATCACCTCCTTTTCTAGAGACGAGTTTTAAAAAGAGTTTATATCTTTAGAAATCTTTTTACATATGTAAAACGTTAAGAATACGTTGTACTAATATAACTATATATTCTATTCTCTGTTCTTAGATAATAGGTTCTATTGATCCTTGAAAAAATCGCCTATAGTCTTGAGCTAGTACCTCCATTATTGAAACATCCCATTTAAAGATCTGATCTTTATCATGGCCATCAAAACATCTTCCAAACAAGATCTCAAACTTAGAAGGATTCACCTTTTCAAGCTCAAACAATATCATTAAAATTCAAGTATTAGAATTGAGACTTATATGGTTGGATGTTGATCTCTTAATGGCTTCAACCATAGTTGTATTTGGCAATGAAGTATATCATCCTCACTTTGCTCAATTAAAGACTGTAAAAATTGCATTAATTCATTTGAAGCTTGCGTAGCAAGTAAATCTTCTGAATCTTATTTTGTTAAATCTTTCAACACTTGAAGGTTGGACATGGTGACTAACTTACTTCTACAATTTTATTCTATCTTCAAATAGATGATTGTATATTGATAAAAGCTTTGGTTTAACTCTCCTCCTCTTATACATATTTCTCAAATCCAATCTTCACCAAAAAGTTATCATTAAATACATTTGGATTTGTGGAGATAGAATCAATAAAATTCTTATACTTTTTAAGATATATTGGTAAGATTTTTGGTTGATTTCCATGTGCCCTCATTGATATCATAGTTGTGCCAATGAACAAGATATTTCAATTTATCCTA
The DNA here is from genome assembly GCA_036785485.1 of Physcomitrellopsis africana. Lineage (NCBI taxonomy): Eukaryota > Viridiplantae > Streptophyta > Bryopsida > Funariales > Funariaceae > Physcomitrellopsis > Physcomitrellopsis africana. Next base: position 116,470 of record JAWRVF010000748.1, read on the forward strand.
CTTTTGTCGTAAATCAAATATCTTTTTGACCTCATATTTTAAATGATCTTTGATTTTAATATTATGCGGCAATTATTGTACTCTTTTTGAAGTATGTGACTCTTTATAAGGTTTTAAAAGAGAAATATGAAAAACTAGATGTACTTGCATAAAAGATGGTAGTTCCAAATGATATGCCATTGGATTAATTTTCTTTTGGATAGAAAATAGTCATAACCTTTGATAGTCCAACTTATTACATGATTGCTTGGTTTTGATGTTCTATTAAAGAAGCCATACTTTATTTCTAATATAAAAAATACGTAATTGATTCTTGAATTTAACAACAGATGCCTTGTAAGCATCTTGAGCTACTTACAATTAAAGCTTCAAGATTATTTGGTAGTACAATAGATGATTTGTAAATCATTTAGCTATTAGATTGTTGTTCTTTGGCATATTTCAAGTTCAACCTTAGATTGGTATCTATAATTGAAATAAAATAATGTTTATTGAATTGAAGCATGAACAATATTATTATATGCAAATTTTATTAATAGTAGATATAAGATCCAATCGTCTTCTTGATAGTTAATATTGAATCATAATTATTACTCCAAAACTTTATTAATTAATTCTATTTGGCTGTCAATTTGAAGACAAAAAGCTAAATAAAATTTAATGTCCACCTTTAATATTTCAAAAAGACATCTTTAAAATTTGAATACAAATTAGGATCCTCAATTGGATATAATACCATTTGGTAGGCCATGATATCATTACATATATTGTTAAAAAAGAGCCTTACAGTTTCTTCATTAGAAGTGGTCTTCTTGTAAGGAAAAAAATAAGACATCTTTGTGATTTGGTCAATTACTACAAGGATATTTTTTAATGAATTAGATGGCAATAGATCTGTAATAAAATCTATTGAGATAAAAGATCCTAACCACCTTAGAATATACAAGGGCTGTAAGTATCTATAAGGATGATATTGAGGATTCTTGGATCTTGAACAAATATCACAAGAGAACACAAAGTCTTTTATTGCCTTCTACATTTGAGGCCACCAAAAATCTTGAGAAATAAATTTCAAGGGCTTATTAAATCTAAAGTAACTTATAATTAAAAAGTCATAGCAAGATTGAACAATATATAGTCATGTTAGTCCTTTTGGGATATTATCATGGATATAAAATTTATTCTAATAATCATCCAATTAGTATGATAGATAGAAGTAGGTAAAAGTAGGTTAATTTGATATCTTAGAGAAAAGCTTTTTGAAAGCTTTATAGATGCAATTTCACCTTTATACATGTTTATAGGTGATTGATAGGTTAAAAACTTGGTCAACAAGTTAGTCATGTGTCACACATATTGATAGCTTATAGAACAAGCTAAATTTGTGGCGCATATATAAAAAACTTGTCTTGCAAGTTTGACATGTGTCTTATAAATTGAACACATGTTGGAGGTCCTATAGAACATCATCACATAGCTCTTAGGTAGATAGTATATATAAAGACAAGAGTGAAGCCTTCTTCACTCTTATTAATGTCTTTCTTATTCTTGGTCTTATTTCAAGAGTCTCTAGTCTTCTTGTCTTTGACAATAGCTATTCTAACTTTAATATTATTCCTTCTTTGAATGATTTTTTATTCTTTTGAATAACACAAGAGTGTATTGATATTTTATTCTTTTATGATTCATATCCTTGATAGTTTGACAAGAGTGAAGATTTATTATTTTTATTTTGTGTTTAAGAAGTGACTAGATTTTTTCACTTCTATTATTATGTTTGAAGGTTGCGGACTATCCACCTTCAAATTAATATTTTTTAATTTTTTAATCTTAATTTTTTTCTTAAAAAAGAGTAGATCATTTTTCTTTGTAAAAATTTTTATTTGATATTAGAGTTTGTAGATTATCTTCGTCTAATTCAAATTAAGTTGTTTAAGATGGGAGAAAAGATCATGGATACTATATTTAATAGAAGTGAGAATAGATTTGTAACTATCGTAGATCTTTAGAAGCTTATTGATACTTTTAAGGTAAAAATTTTACAAATCACCAATGCCAATCATAGAAGTACTATTCCTATATCTATGAAAGAAGTCCAGAGCCTATGCCAAAAAGTTGTATAGTTGAAAGAAGTAAATAAATTGACCTTACAATCAAATCTAAAAAGTCTTACTTCTACAAGCATGAAAGAGGCTAAGATTAATATGCTTGAGAAGTTTGATGGAACACAATCAAAATTTTAAGGATTTTTGGAACAAGTCAAGCTATATCTAAAGTTGTATCCTTTCCAATACCTTAATGGATTTACTCAAGTTAGATTCATAAATGCACTTCTATTTGGAAGTATTTTTTCTTAATTTGTACCTTTGATGGAAAAAAATTCATGACTTCTTTATGATTTAGATTCATTTTTTGAAATATTTATGGTCTCATTTGGAAAAAATGATCAAAAGAAGGTAGCAAAGATTAAGTTCTTATCTTTACAATAAGAATCACCGTCAACCACAATATATATTGCAAAATTTCAAAACCTTGCTAGTGATATGGAGTGGAATGACAAAGCCCTCATCAATCAATTTTATTATGGATTGAAGAATAATGTACAATATCTTGTAAAGATTCTATTCTTTTCTCCAATCCTTTACATTGTTTTACAATAGATATATTTTTAGGATGTAAAAATTACAAAGTCTTTACTTTATTAGATTTAGGAGCCTCAGTTTGTTTCATAGATGAAGACTTTGTGAAAAAATAAAAAATATCTTTAGTCAAAAAAACTAAATCCATACATGTAGAAATCATAGATGGTCATTTGATATCTTCTAGAGATGTTACCTCTAAGATTGTTCCTTTAGATGCATCAACTAAGATATACAATAGCATATTAATATTTAATATTATTAAATCTCCTTCAAATCTAATTATTTTAGGATTATTGTGATTAAAAAAATATCATCTTCAAACAAATTGGATTTTTTATAACTTTAATTTTTCTCGTAGTTTAATTTAAAAATCTGTTAGTCAAATAGACATATATAATTTTAATACATCCAAATCCTTATTTATAGGTACAAAAAATTTTATATATAAATAAAAGAAGGATTATCTTTTGCTATATATACCACATCCATTTCTGATGCTCAAAAGACTACAAGTGGTATTCCTAGCCAATATCAAGATTTTCAAGATGTTTTTGAAAAAAAAAATATCTATATTCTTTCAAAGTATCGACCTTATGATTATTCAATTGATCTTCAAGAGTAAATTCAACCATCTTTTAGACCAATCTATAGTTTATTACAAAATGAGTTGGGTGCATTGAAGGAATATATTAATTAGAAATTGGCTAAGAACTTTATATACCATTCAAAGTCTCCAGCACAAGCTTCTATTTTATTTGTAAAGAAAAAAGATAGATTATTATGGATGTGCATAGATTATTGAGGATTTAATAAGATTACCATTAAGAATATGTATCCTTTACCTTTGATTTCAAGACTTCTTGATCAATTCAATCAAGCAAAGATCTATATAAACATAAATTTGTAAGGAGTATACAACTCGGTCTACATCAAAGAAGGTGATGAATAGAAGATTATATTTTGAACTAGGTGTGAGGGTAAAATTCACTCTTCAACCCAAGTTATAAGGTGGCCTCAATTAAGAGTTTCTTATTACTTGTGGTGTCAAGTAGAAGGAGCAATAAACAACAATTAAGGAGAAGAACAACACAAAACAAGTAAAATGTGTGCAATTAAGTAATTGCACACTACAAAATCAGTTACAGTCTGTTCACTAGATTTTCACCTAGTAAAAAGTAAAATTAAAAGATAGAAATTATGTTTTCAAGTAGGTAATTTTTTTATCTTTCCAATGATATAAAAAACATGTAAATCTAACTTACTATGAGTAAGTTATGATAATTCAAAATTAGAAGGTAAACAATGGAAAAAATTAAGTAGAAATTTTTACCTCAAGGGTAACTTGTTACAAGATCATGGGTTCGAACCTCACCAAGGCTCACAAGTAGTGTATATGGGTGTCCTAGAGGGGCCACGAGGCCATAGTCTTATCCTCCTACCTACATCCAAGGTGCCACAACCCATATGGGACTTGAGCACCTCCCTTCCTACAAGAACTACACTAGTTGCTAGTCTTCCTATTTTATACTAGTAGAACTAATAATTTTGTATTATTGACTTCACCATGGTGTTCAAAAACACCCTATTAGCCTAGGAACCTTGTATGGGCTTCAAATCTTACTCCATTTCTTCATAATGGCTCCCAAGGTGGTAAAACTCATTTTTACCAAAGTCTTCAAAATTGCTCTAAAAATTCTAAATAAATTCTAAATAAATTCTAAATAAATTCTAAAAGTCTCTATAATATTTTTAAGATGATAATATCAATTTAAGACTATTACCTTGGAAATTTTTTATAATAATAAAATCAATAAAAATCAACTCAAAATCCTATTTTCTACAAAAATAATTAAAAAGACATGAGATTTCTTCCTCATGCTTCTTCTACCTACTAAATAACATTTATAGGTTTTTAATAAGTAATACATGTAATTAGAAGGCCAATGTAGACATTGGTCTTAATAACTAACTCTTAATACTTAATAATAAGTAAAAATACTAAACCAACTAAAATAATTGCCTCCAAGACTTACTAAGACTCCATTTTTGTAACTTTTCTTCTAATAAGACTTTTATATTTATAAATACTTCTAAATTCTAATTAAATACTTAAATAGTCAAAAAGACTCTCTAATCATTATATTTGTATAATTAAATGATTTAAGACTATATTTTTAACTAATCCACCAATTAAGATCCATTGGTGAGATTTACACTAGGTATGGGCATATCAAATATAATGTCATGCCTTTTCGGCTTATAAATGTACAAGCTACTCTTCAACATCTTACAAATGACATTTTTCATAAGTTTTTTAATAATTTTGTTGTCTATTATTTAGACAATATTATAATTTATTCTAAGAATATAAAAGAACATGAATTTTATATTTGTTGTATGCTACAAAAATCTAAAAATATAAGATTATATGCCAAGATAAAAAAGTATGTATTTCACACTACTTAAGTTGACTTCTTAAGATATATCATTTTGAATGATGGTTTCAAGATGGATCCTAAGAAAATCAAGACAATCATAGATTAAAAGATTCTAAGAACAATAAAGAATATTCAATACTTTTTAAAATTTTTCAATCACTATCAAATCTTTATGAAGAACTTTTTTTCAAGTTGTAGCTTCACTTACATGCTCACATTATAAGCACAAACTTAAGTGGAGTAAAGAAACAAAAGCATCATTTGAAGCTTTGAAGATAGCTTTTATTTTTATACCAATCTTGTAACATAATGGCTTTTTTAAGGTATTTTTTTATTAAAAAAATATATCAAATTTTATTTTAGGCATAATATTATCACAAATGAAAGCCAATGATAAACTCCATCTAATAGCTTTTCATTCCAGGAAATTTTTAGTAATAGAGATCAATGAAAAAATCTATAATAAAGAACTTCTTGTAATTATAGATTCCTTTCAAGAATAGTGTCATTATCTAGGAGGCACTTCTAGTCTAGTCATTATTATCATGGTAGAAAAAATTTGCCTCAAAAAAGTATTGAGCTTCTGATTGTCACTAATTACTCAACCAAGATCCAAATATAAGAAAATTTCAAAATTTATATAAAAATCTTCTTCATATAGCTATTATATCCAATATATAAGTCTTATTTTTACAAAACACTTAAAATATAACAAATACTCTAAAACCTTCATTTGTCCATAAAAAAGAATTTTTTTCAAAATTTCAACAAATCATAAGTTTAATCCAACCATTCAAATCCACTCAAAATTTATATAAAGTATTAATTTATTTTTTAAAACTACTAAAAAATTTTCAACCATTAATTCGGTACCAATCTTTAGATATTATCAAAATCCTAATAATAGCTTCAAATCCTTGTTTATAAACACTTGCATATTAAATTCTTCATATCTCACAAATTAAATGTTCAAATGCTATAAAACTTTAATATATAGCTTTTTAACATAATAATACACTTTCTTAAAAAATTTAGAAAAAAATTAGTCTGAAAGCTTAAGATATGGCAAAAACCATCACTATTAATAAAATGGTGATGTAATACATGAAGTTTTGCTTAAAAATACTCTTGTCACCTAATTGTGGAAGATAAAAAGAAAATATACAACATTAAGATCCTAACAACTCTAATAGAATCCTAAATAACTTCCATTAAACCTTAACAATATTAATCAAGCTTTGATCCAATTTTAAAGAAATTACAAAAGAAGAATAAATGAATCATATATTAATCATAAAAAAAATAATATATAAAATAATAATTTTAGAAAATATTAAAAATAGAAATCTTAAAATTCTTAAGTCAAACCTTGATCAAATCTTAAGTCAAACCTTGATCAAATCCTAAGTCAAATCTTGGTCAAATCCTAAGTCAAACCTTGATCAAATCTTAAGTCAAACTTTGACCAAATTCTAAGTCAAACCTTGATCAAATCCTAAATCAAATCCTGATCAAATTCTAAGTCAAACCTTTGTTAAATCCTAAATCAAATCTTGGTCGAATTCTAAGTCAAAACCTAAATCAAATCCTAATCCTAATCAAACCTTAATGAAATCCTAATTGAATTCTAAATAAATTCTAATAAAATCCTAATTAAATCCTAATCAAACATTAAATCTTAAATCCAAATCCTAATCAAATCCTAATCAAATCCTAATCCTAATCAAATCATAATCAAATTCTAATCCTAATCAAATTCTAATCAAATCTTAATCATATATTAAATCCTAAATCCAAATTCTATTCCTAATAAAATCCTATTCAAATCCTAATCAAATACTAAAACCTAAATCCAAATCTTAAATCCTAACCAAACCCTAACCAAGCCTTAAGCAATTTCTAAGGGAGTTTTAAAACCTCAATAACTACCAAATAAATCATTGATCTTGATTGAAAATTTACACACACCTTAACAACTAAGTTAACAATAAACACATCAAGTTTGAAGAAGATCAAACTTACCAAAAAGATGAAAAATCTATAAATTTGCTTGGGTATTAGCTGGCCTCCTTCTTCAATCTTGACACTAATATTCTAGTACCTAAACCTCCTATTCTCATTATTCAATTGCTTTCAAATTTCATATCTGTGTAGAAAATTAAGTCTTCTAGCTACAAATACAAATTTCACTCAAATCCAATTAGCAAATTGCTCAAAATTTGTAAAATTCTAATTGACCTTTAAAATCCAATTCCTAAGACCTTAATCCACTTAGACCTCAATTACTTATAATTAAACTATTAGATTAAGCTCAAAATTGTAGAATAGATTGAAAACAACAATATCAACCAATCTACAAAATTTTAGGTATAGATCTATTATAAAACTTTTGTAATTGCCCAAAATATAAATTCTATTTTATTTCACAAATCCCAAAGTTGTCTAAAACAACCTTAACTTTGCAAAGCTTTTACAAAGTTAGTTTTGATCCAAATCACTCCAAATCAAATCCTATGCAAAATCTTTTAAGTTTTTTTTCTAATCCCATTCTTTGATCTACAAAAAAGCCTTTCATCTGCCATAGGCATGCTATTTTGTGCCTTAGGGTCTGATTTCAATCCAGGTTCATAATTGGCCCTCTTCAAGTATCAACTCTTAAAAATTTGTGATAAATTTTTCTAAAATCTATTTTCAATTTCTTTCTAAAGATGCTTATATTATTTATTTTTCTAATCTACTTTTTTTTTCCTTATTTATGGTCATACAAAGTAATTAGAAGTCACTTCTATAAAAGGCAGCATTAACACCTTTTGATTTTTTCCTACCTCCTTCTCTATTATTTATTTTTCTAAGACAATTTTTTCAAATATTCTCATTTGAGCTTTTCTATAATATAACCACTTCTTTCTTCTTTTACCTAATGGTCATATTATTATATGACAATGGTCTACTTACTGCCTTGGAATTTGATCTATTATCTTTGACTTCTAATATCTCCTTCTTTAGAATTCCAAATGTAGTAATTTTTCTACATCTAATATAGATTTTAAAATCATCTCTCTAACAGCACTTCTTGATCTCCAAAAGCTCTCATACAATTCCTTGTATCCTCAAAAGAGTGACAATAGATATGATTTGTACACCTTAATTTCAAACGCCTACTCTTCCCTCATAAAAATTCCAAATCTTTTAATTCTTATACCAAAATTGTACTACAAAAAACAAGCTTTCTAATCCTAGTCTTTGATTTTTGAATGCTCTCTTTGAAATTGCCAAAATCCTTGTTCTCCTTGCAAATAGCCTCCTCAAAGCCTATTGGATATGATAATTGACCAATGGGAATGAAAAGCTTCATCCCTTGCCTTCATTCATCCATTCTTTATCTTCATTCATCTATTCTTTACCTTCATCCTTCCATATAAGCTTCTTAATAGTTTAGTTCTTTATCTTTGGCCTCCAATCTTCTGTCAAGGCTTCATGCTAAATATTTAGGCCGTATATAATTTAAATCCTATAATCAAACTAAGTAAAAAAAAAAACCAAAATAAAGTTTCTTATATCAATTTTTTTAAATACTATACTAATTATTCTAATACATATTAGAATTTTTGAACATATTATATATTTTAATTAATTTTTACATATTGTAAAAAATTACAATATGATATCCACTCCCTCCAAACTTAGACATCCTCTGGTATGTGCTAAGAAATCAGCCCTTCCTATCTTCAACTTAGTTAATGATTTTGGAGTAAATTGATATCCAATTGTATACTTTTCTTTCAAACTTTGCTCTTTAATTGCTTATTTGATGTGCTCAAGCGGTAATTGAATAACTATATGTTTTACTTTTTTTACCATAATCTTATATTTAATTTGTACTATGGCCTTAGATTTTAATTTATAACTTGTAATAAGTCCATCTTTTATCACAATCCTCTCTAGCTCTTCATAAGCCTTTTTTAAGTGTATCTCTATTATAGTATCTTTATCCATACTTATAGCTAAGTTTTTCAAAACTTGTACTAAACCATCTTTTAAACATGCTTCTTTTATTACTTCTATTATAACTTCATCATCTGAAATTAAATCCACTCTTTTTAAGTTTTTTTCTTGTCTCTTTATCCTTCTTCTATTTATAAAATTCAAATTATTAGTCCTTTGAACGCTTATAAAAATCTAAAACTCATGTTATCTATATTAGAATTTGTAAATGATTCATTAGCACCTATGAGTCTCCATCCTACAAGAGTGCTTTTTAAAAATCCACAAAGTTGTTACGTGACTTCAAAGGTATTTTTCTTAAGTACTCTTTGTGCCTTTCATGAATAGGCTTTATAGTAAGAAATTGCATAGCCTTCTTTCTATCACAACTACGAGTCTTAGTATAATGTGAACTATCATCCAAGACTTTAGTTTTCATTCCAGTAGCTATAATATAGGATTGACTAAGTATTATCAAATATATAATAAAATTTTATACAAAGAAGTTTTGTTCTACCTCCACATTTCCAATCTTGATCTTTATAATTAGACAAGCTTCTTATAGATCACCTTGTTCATTGTTTTGAGCTCTAATTATCCAACCATGATTGATATCAATTAGCCACTTGTTCTTTTCATATATTCGCATGAACATGATATTGATTTTTGATCCATGATTAACTAAAGCCAATACTAAATCCTTAAAATCTCTCATCTTCACTTGTATCTCTATAGTAGCCCTAGCCCAATAAGAGACTAAATAGTAGCCACCTCCCATTTCATTATTATTTCCTTTTGAAAAATGATAATACATGCTCCTTATACAATCTTCTTTTCATTGCCAGATTTTATTGATATGCACTCTTTTGATATCCTTCTATATTTTCGGCATAATTTATTTGAGCCTTATCTTCTATATCAACCTTGCTTCTAAATTCTAATGATGCAGATTGTGCAAATACTTGTCTTATCTCTTCTTTGTCATCCTTAGTCAGATAAATATCTAATGCTTCTATCATAATAGTTTTAGCTCTCATTTGCCTCTTCCTCTTTATTACATCAATAATTAGCTCATAAAAATCTTTCTTTGCTATATCAAGAGCCTTTTTTTGAGTAAATTTAATTTTGGCATCCAAAATCTTTTCTTGTAAAATAGTCTTTATATCTGTAGATGTTTCAATATCAAAATGTAGCTTATAGGCAGGATTTTTATCTTTGGACTTGCTTATATCATCTCTTTTGTTCTCTTTGCCCTTCTACTAGTACTCTTGTAATAATGGTGTATTACCAAGATGAACCAAAGAAGGCATATTCTTTGATTTTATTCTTTGAAAAGCTTCTTTGTTCTTTTCAAACTTCCTCTTGCTTAGAAACTCAATAACACCTTCCTTGTAAATAGCTCTACTCCTCTTTTTCTCAACTATTATATGATATAAATTATCATTTTGTTGGTTTCCACTCAAATATGCTTTGATGCTCATAACATTAGTTGGATCATCCCATCTAATTATCTTTCTAATAGCTTCAACTCTCCTAATGATGACTTCCATAGTTGGTGAAGAAACAACCTTAATAGCTTTCTGTTTAAGTGTAATAGAATAAGACTTTGCTTTTTTTTCAAATATAATATTATTCTTGCATGTTTGCTCCTCTATTTGTTAAGGATACAAGAATATAGAGCAAGAAGCTTGAGCTAGGATAAGGTTTCAAAAAGAAACCAACAAGAATTTGAATTAAATAGATGAATATATTAACAATATCAAGAAAGGTGAGCTAGAACTCCAAGAGATACATTGTCAAGACTCAAGAACTCTTCAGCCTTGATCCCTATATAAAATCCTATCTAAGATGCTTTTTGAGCAGCTTCCATCAAACTAAGAAGCTTAGTTTCTTAGTTGATAGAAGTTTCTCGAGTAACTTCTACCAACTAGGAAGCTTCTTGAGCTCCTTCTATTAATTAGGAATCTTCTTGAGCTCTTTCTACTAATTGGAAATCTTCTTAAGGTCCTTCTACTAATTAGAAAACTTTTCAATTGATTTTCACCAATTAAGAAGCTTTTTAATTAATTTTCATTAATTTAAGAAGTTTCTAGAATATTCTAAAAGATTTTGTAAACCTCTAAAGTATATGTTCCTAATATCACCTCCTTTTTTAGTGATGAGTTCAAAGAGGAGCTTGATCTTATTATATATAAAAGAAATCAAGAATATATTGTACTAATAAAGCTATATATTTTGTTCTCCATTCTTAGATAATGGATTCTATTGGTCCTGAAAGAAATTGCCTATGGCCTTGAGCTAATACCTCCATTGTTGAAATATCCTATCTAAGGATCTAATCTTCATTGTGGCCTTCAAAACATCTTCCAAATAAGATCTCAAGACTAAAAAGATTTATCTTTCCAAACTCAATCAATATCACTAAAGCTCAAGTATTAGAATCGAGACTTACATGGTTGGATCTTATTCCTAATGGCTCCAACCAAGGTTGTACTTGGCACTGAAATGTATTGTCCTCACTTTACTCAATTAAAAGTTGTAAAAATTACATTGGTTTGTTTGAAGCTTGCGTGGCAAACAAACCTTTTGATTCTTATTCTTTCAATGCTTGAAGGTTTGATATAGTGACTAACTTGCTTCTACCACTCTATTCTATCTTAGAACAAATGACTACATATTGATGAAGGTTTTAGTTTAATTTTCTCCCTCTTATGAGTATTCTTTGAATCTAATCTTCACTAAGAAGTTATTATCGAATACGTTTGGATTTTTGGGGATAGAGCCAATGAAATTCTTGTACCTTTTGAGGTACATTGGCGAGATTTTTAACCAATTCTTATGTATGCTCACTAATGTCATAGCCCTGCTAGTAAACAAGATATTCCAATTTGTTCCATCTTATCTATGAATCAAATATCCTTTTAACCTCGTATTCTTTATATTCTTCAATTTCAATACTAGGCGGCAATTATTGTGTTCTTTCCAAAATATGCAACTCTGTATAAGGTTTTAAAAGAGAGACATGAAAAGCTGAATGTACCTTCATAGCAGATGGTAATTTTAAGCAATATGCCACTAAATTGATTTGCTTCTAGATAGAAAATGGTCTCAACCTTTGATAGTTCAACTTAATGCATGGCCACTTGGTCTTGATATTCCACCAAAGAAGCCATACGTTATCTTCAATATAAAAAGTAGGTAGTTGATTCCTAAATTTATCTACAGATGCTTTATAAACATCTTGAGTTGCTTGTAATTAAAGCTTCAAGGTTGTTTAGTGTTGCAATAGATGCTTTGCAAATCCTTCAATTGCTGATTTATTATTCTTTGGCATACTCTACAAAGTAAACTTCAAATAATATCTATAGTTTGAATAAAATGGTATTTGTTAAATTGAGGCATGAACGGTATTATTATATGCAAACTTTGCTAATGGTAGATACAAGATTCAATTATCTTGTTGATAGTTAATGTTGCACTATAAATATTGCTCCAAAACTTGGTTAACTCATTTTGTTTGGCCATCAGTTTGAGGGTAGAAAGCCAAAGAAAGTTTAATATCTATCTTCAATATTTCAAAAAGATATTTTTAAAATTTAGATATGAATTAGGATCCTAAATTGGATATGATATTATTTTATAGGCCATGATATTGATATATATTATTAAAAAAGAGCCTTATTATTTCTTCACTAGACACAATTTTTTTTGCAAAGAATGAAATGAGCCATTTTTGTAAGTCGATCAACTACTACAAAGATGTTGTCAAATGAATTGGATGGTAGTAAATCTATGATGAAATTTATTGAGATAGAAGACCATGACCATCTGAAAATAGACAAGGGTTGTAAGAGTCCACAAGAGTGATATCAAGGATTTTTGAACCTTGAACAAATATCATAAGAGAGCACAAAGTCCTTCACTGCCTTCTACATTTGAGGCCACCAAAAATCTTCCAAAATAAATTCCAAGCTCTTATTAAATCCAAAATGACTTGCAGTGAGAAAGTCTTAGCAAGATTAGAGAATGAATAGTCATGTTGGTCCTTCTAGGATATACAAACGTTCTTCAAAGTATAAAAGGTCTTCCTTAAGTTTGAACTTATCAATATTTTCTTTCAAGTAATGCTTGACATCAAGGGCCAAATCATAATTATTGATTGTAGCATGTACTTCATTGAAAAAACTAGAATTAATAGACACCAATGTAATAGTAGCACAAAGGCAAAATTATTCCAATTTCAACAAAGTTATATGTTATTGATTAAATACTACTTCGATTACAATAAAGTTGTATATTGTTCATCAAATCCTAAATCCAAAAGTCATATCCAATGGGTTTCAAGGAGGTTGCCTGAGACCTTATTAAAAATTAAGATTTTTCTTTCAAGGATATTTAAACATCAAAGATTAGAATCAACAAGTTTAGATTTTTGGCTATGGTTTTGGTACAAAAATTGAATTATCTTCATATCTACTATTTAAAATTGATTTTCTTCATATCTCAAAAATCCAAAATCTTAATGCCACAAATTTTTTGTATGTAGCTTTGTAATATGAAAATATACACATTTCAAAATTTTGAGTCAAAATTTTATGAAATTGCTTAAGATATAGCTCACCTACTAGGATTTTGGAGATATCAAACTATCAAAAGTAAATCTACAATTGAATTTCTTTATAGTGAAGCTTAAAGATGTAAGCTATATTTTTGAGAAATTTGACAAAAATTGAATAATGAGATCAAGAGTTATTAGATTTTAAAATTTAAAGAGAAATCAATCTTTTACATTAATATTAAAAAAAAGCTTAAAAAAATTTGGATGAATGAAAATAAGAGTTGTGATAAATGTTGTCTTTGAGCATTCAAAAGATTTTTCAACTTTTAATCTCTATTTGAACTTATTCTTGCATGCCAATCATGTAAATAAAGTAACTATTTAAGAATAATTATTGATGAAGATCCTATAGAAGTTTGTAAATCTAAAAAAATATTAAATGTCACATATTGATTTTGAAGTTATTCAATTAGTAATAGTCCTAATTTTCTTTGGATCCATCATTAAATCTTTATAAGATAAGATAGACATGTCTTTTATTTCTTTTAGAATATTGAAATATATCAGGATGTCATCCAAATAATATATAACAAAGTAATTCAAAAATTCAAAAAATACATCATTTATCAAATATTAGAAAATAATTGGTACATTTGTAAAGTTGAAAGGTATGAAATTATATTCAAAGTATTCATATCTTCTATAATAATCTTTTGTTCCTTATTTTTATGCCTACTAGATTATAAGCTATGTTGAGATCTATTTTGGTGTAGATCTCATCTTAATCCAATTAATCAAAGAGCCTAGATATCAATGGTAAAGAATAATAATTTTTTATCATCACTTTGTTGAGACCACAGTATTGTATTACATGTTGTCTTATTTGAGAATGCACCAGGTACATGGCTATAGAAAGTAAATTTATATATTATAATTAATTAAGAACCTAAAAATCTCAATATAATTCTAAAAAAAACCCAATTGAATTTTTAATAATCCTAATCAAATTCTAAAAGAATTCTGAAGAAATCATAAAAAAAAAAAAAAAAAAAAAAAAAAAAAATCTTAGAAAAATCATCAAAAAAAAAAAAAAAAAAAAAAAAAAAAAAATCTTAGAAAAATCATAAAAAAATCTTTAAAAAATCCTAATTCAATCTTAGTCAATTCTAAAGAAATCATAAATAAATCTTAATTGAATTTTAATCAGATCCTAATTAAATCCTTAAAAAATATTAATCAAATTTTAATCAAATCTTAATCAAATTTTAATCTATTTTAATAAAATTCTAATAAAATCCTAATTAAATCCTAATCAAATTCTAATAAAATTTTAATACAATCTTAAGTCAAATCCTAAGTCAAATCTTAATCAAATCTTAATCAAATCTTAATATCCTAAAGAAATCTTAATCAAATCTAATAGCAAATTTAAAATCTTAATAGTTATTAAATTAATCATTGATCCTCATTCAAAATTTGTATACTTCTTAATCTATTAGTTGAAAACAAGCATAAAAAATTTGATGGAATTTGAACTTATAAATTGGGAGAAAAAACTCCATATTCTCTTGAGTGTTGATTGTTCTTTTTTTCCAATCTTAATATCAATCTTCCAGCATCAATATCTCCTTTTTGTACTATTCACATGTTCTAAAATTTTACAAAAATGCTAAAAACTAAATTAACTATTAGTTCAAAAAAGAATCATTTCAATTTAACTAGAAATTTTTTTAAAATTATAAAAATCTTTATTGACCCTCAAAATCCAAGATTCTAGATCATTTAAATTCTAATAATATTTGATGTAACCATTTTATTAAGCTAAAATTTACAACAAACATTCAATACAATTATATTAACAAACTTACAAATTTTTATTAATAGATTTATTATAAAACTTATAATGTGCTTTAAAATATGAATCCACTTTATTTCTCAATAACCAAAGTCATCCAAATAGAATCCTAACTTTGCATAGCTCTCATAAAGCTATTACAAATTTAAAACCTTGAAACCAAATCTCAAAAAAATTCTATCAAGTTTGCTCTCAAACCTTACTCTCTAATCAACAAATGAACTTCCTATCTATTATAGGTACATGGTTTTGTACCTTAGAGTTTGGTTTTGACCTTGCTTCACAACCAGCCTTCTTTAAGTATCAATCAAAGGTTTTCTTAGACAATATTTATTAGAAACTATCCTTAACTTTGATCTTAAGATGTATATAGTAGTATTTTTGCTAATCTATCTTATTTTGTCTTGTTTATGATCCTACAAAGCAAGTAGAAGCCTTTTTTTATAGAAAGGCAATATTAATATTAAATATTTTTATTACCTTTTTTTTTTTTTTTTTTTTTTTTTACTTATATTTTTTGAAGTAATTTTGTTATTTAGTCTTTAATTAAGCTTTTCTATAATATATATCTTCTTTTGTTCTTTTATCTTATAGCCGTGTTATAATATAATATTGGTTATTGACACATATTTGCAAAGATCCATCTTTTTTCTTTACAAAGAATATAGATGTACTAGTAGAAGATTTTGAATGTCAAATAAAGTTCTTTGCTAAATTCTTTTTAATATATTCTTTCAATGCTATAAGCTCATTTTGTGATAAATTATAAATTGGACCAAAAGGTGGTTTGTGCTATCTTAAAAATCAATAGTACAATCATATAGATGATGTTCTAGAAAGATATCTATATTTTTCTTTTCAAATACATCTTAAAAGTTTTTAGATCCTTTTGGAAGGATTTTTAGAATATATGCTATTTTAAATGTTGGATTTATATAAACAATAAAATGAATATTTTTTTTAGTTTTTTTTATAAAAATTCTAGCTCTAATAAAAACATACTTTATTATTTTAGATCTACAAGGGATATGATGTTTTCTATTAAATTTAATAAAAACAAATTATAGTATTTCAAAAAAAATTATTTTACAAGATATCCAATCTATAGAAAGGTTATATCTTTCAAGCAAAGAAAGTCTTAAAATGATAGGATTAGATGGAGATATAATAATATTAAATATAATATAATTATTATGATTTTTTAATATTATTTCTAATGGACTCGTTTAATGAATAATATTTTTAGAGGATAAAGTTGACCATCTATGACCTCTATATGAACAACCTTGGATTTCTTGACCATAAAAATTTCATGGATTTTTAAAAATTCTAAATCAATGAAACAAGAAGAGGCTCTAAAATCTATTAAAGTAAGTATTTTGAGTTTTTGAGTACCTAAATATACTTGTATGATATAGTAGCAAGAAAGATTAGATTAAAATATAAGATCTTTTTTGGTTTCTAGAGTAGAAGAATCCAATTGCATGATGTCATGTTGTGATTTGGCTACCATATGAAAATATTGTACATATAAATTTAATGTATAATTTACTACACAACTAAATGATAGCCATATCAATGGACTTTTATAGGTTACAAAATATAGTTAGGTTGTTGATTTAGAAAGAATTTATTTAAAAAGACTATTATTGAGGTTTACACAACCTTTTTTTTTTTTGGTAGTAACTTTTGAGATTGATTTTATATTGATAATAATCTTTATATATCTTAAGTCACCTTTGTTAGATATTGGTGATCCTTGAGATCTTATTTATTTCTTTTATTTGGAATTTAGAACACATATTATATAAATCTTATTAGAAAAAGGATTGGAAAAAGATTTTTAGTATGAAAAGGAGTAGTTAGGCCATCCATGTGGATGAATGGAGATAGATGATAGAAGTCTCTATTCCTATTGGCCAAAAATCATCCCTAATAGGCTTCAAAGAGGCTGCTTGAGGGCTTATTAGAGATAAAGATTTTTTTTACAAAAAGATTTGAATATCAAAAACTAAGATCAGCAAGTTTGAGTTTTTGGCTACAGTTTTGGTGCAAATTTTGTATGATTTGGACTTTTTATAAAGCAGATATAGGCACTCAAAGTTAAGGTATCAAAATTGTACCTACTATTACTCTTTTGGGCATCACTTACGTGTACAGAAAGCAATAGAGCATCAACAATTGGGATTAAAAAGAACACTTTTTTACTACACTTTTTGCATATAGCTTCATGAAATCCAAGTCGGTATAAAGGAGATATTAAATATTGAGTTAGTACTTGTAATCAAAGGATAATAAGTGACCCTATTTAAGTAGTGGTTATGTTTTAAGCTATAACTTAGGAAATTTGATAAATTTTTAGCTCAAAATTTTCAAGAGCACATATATTCATGTCATAAGACTATGTATAAAAATTTTGTGGCATTAGGATTTTGAATTTGTAAAATATGAAGAAAATAGTAGTCAGGTGTCTTTGAACTAGGGTTTTAAACACCTACTAGGATTTTTAAGATATTGGACAATTAAAAGCAAATTTATAGTCGATTCTTTTTTATAATAAAGCTTTAGAGTATTATCTATTTTTTAAAGAAAATTTTATAGAAATTGAATAGTTAAATAGGAACCAAGATTTTATGTAAAAACCTATTTGAATACAAGGAAGGTTTTATCAATATAACTTTTCTTTTGTAATATCTTTGTATTATTTGTCCTTTTTATTAAAGACAAATCACTTATTGGAGTCTTACCAATGAATTGTAAGAAAATTCTCTATAGCCAAATATCCAACATATTTCCAAATAGAAGATCACGCCACATGACAACAATCCTTGATGCCCTCATTTTCTTACAAAGTATCTAGTGATATGGCTATACTTTTCATTTGATATGTATGTCAATGCTTTTTGAGGCAACTATTAGCCTTGTGGCTAGATTTTCTATAATATAAGCCATATTCTTTTCAACACTTTTTTTCTTGCTCAAAAAAGGATTCAAAACAAATTGCATTAATTTAAGTATCTTCTACTTTTAAATATTTTTTAAAATTAGGAAATATGAAAAATATAGAGTAATTGATGTAAAGTTGTAGTATAGATAATGGATGTTTATCTTGCTCATGTTAAAATAATTAGTTATTATACTTTATAACTTGATTAATGGCTTTATTAAGAATTTGAAGATTAGATATAAATAATAATAAATCCTTTATATTATCTTATAATTCCTAATAAAATTGATTTATCAATGCATCTTCATCCTAATTGATATTGCGTACTAATAATCAAAATTTTGAAACATAAACAAATATAAAATATATATTTTATTAAAAGATTCAAATTTTAATTGTTATAAAATAAATCTTATCATGTTTTCCAAAAGCTTTTGCAAATGTCACCAAAAATATTTTCAAAGTTATGCAATATGAAAAAATTCTTCTCAAATAATAAAGCAAATCAAAACAAAGCTTGATTTGAGAATAAGATTCCAACTAGACCAACATGAGATATTTTTATAGAATATTGCTAAAATTAAAATAAATTAATAAATTATACTTATTTTATGAAGCTATGAAACTTTAAATACGTTCCATCAAACTTTTTTGAGAGGCTAATTATTGATTCTTTTGCTATTGACATTGAATTGTCATCTCAAATATATACATCTTTTAATTAACTAGACCTTGGTGACAGAATTTTTAGGATGATTTGTCATAGTAACTAAGGTGGTTCTATTCTTTGACTATTATATATGGTCATATAAAGCTCTTCATTTTGCTTACATAAGGTCTTTGTTTTAACTTTCAATGCTTCAAGAGCATTTATAATTGAATCTAAGTTGGCTCCTTTGGAATTGAATCCTTAACTTCCTCTCTTAAAAATAAAATAAGAAGAAACAAATACAAAAAATCAAAAACAATATTGGTTTAGAAGAGGATAATCAGCAACCTCTAGAGTGTTGTGGTAGTGTGTGAAAATCACCTTGAAAATGTACTAAGCATTTGATTATAGAAGGATTTGATTTTATCTTGAAGTTGGATTTACAATCCAAAATAATACATAAGGAGTTGAAAAACATCTTTTTAACAATCTTGAATAATTTAAATAAGCTTTTAATTATCCAAATTATATCATATCAATCTTAGAAAAATCTTAAATGTATCATATTATACTTTTATCAATTCTGAATAAATCTTAAATAATCTTCAATAATCCTAAAGAAATCCTAATTAATCTAAAGAAATTTTAAAGAAATCCTAATAAAATCCTAATAATTCTAAAGAAATCTTAAATATATCTTAATTAGTACTAATAAAATTCCAATAAATTCTAATAAATCCTAATGAAATCCTAACTAATTATAAATAAATCCTAATAATCTTGATTAAAATCCTAATCAAATCTTAATCAAATCTTAACCAAGTCTAAATAAATCTTAATAAATCTTAATCAAATCTTAATCAAATCTTAATCAAATCTTAATCAAATTTTAATCAAATTTTAAATAAATCCTAACAAATCCTAATAAAATCTTAAAGATATCCTAAATAAATCCTATTGAAATCTTAATCTAATCCTAACCAAATTTTAATCAAATCTTAATCCACCCTAATCAAATCCTATAGCAGATTTAAAACCTTAATAATTATTAAATTAATTATCGATCTTGATTTAAAATTTCTATACGTCTCAATCTACTAATTGACAACAAGGATAAAAAATTTGAAGAGAATTACACTTATAGATTGGAAAAAAAAACTCCTAATTTGCTTGGATATTAGTTGTCCTCCTTCTCTAATCTTGATGTTAATCTTCTAGTGTCAATAGTTTCTTTTTGCACTATTCACTTACTCTTAAAAAATTTATAAATATTGGAAACTAGATAAACTATAAGCTCAAAAAAAAAGAATTTCAATATAACTAACAAATTACTCAAAATCGTAGAAATCCTCACTAACCCTCAAAATCCAATTTTTGAGATCCTAATCCACTTGAATTCTAACAACCTTTGATCTAACCATCCAATTAAGCTCAAATTTACAAGACTCATCCAATACAACTATATTCACAAATTTACAAATTTTCATCTATAGGTCTAGTACAAAACTCACAAAATTCTCCAAAATATGAATCCACTTTATTTCTCAAAAATCAAAGTCACTAGAATAGAAACTTGACTTTGCATAGCTTTCACAAAGTCATTACAAACTCAAAAACCTCAAAACCAATGCTTAAAAAAACCTTATCAAGTCTACTCTCCAAATCCCCTCTCCAATCAACAAAAGAACTCTTTATTTGCGGTAAGCATGTCGTTTTGTGCCTTAGGGTCTGGTTTCAACCCTAGTTCACAACCAATCTTCTCCAAGTATCAATCTAAGATTTTTTTAGATATTTTTTGCTAAGAGTTACTCTTTACTATCACCCAAAGATGCCTATAATATTATTTTTGCTAATCTAATTTATTTTGTCTTATTTATGGTCCTACAAAGTATGTAGAAGTCTTTTTTGTAAAAGGCAATATTAATACATGTTTTTATTACCTTCCTATTTTTTTTACCTACTATATTGTTTGTAAAGTAATTTGCTACTATATTTTCAATTAAACTCTTCTATAATATAATCCTTCTTTTTCTCTTTCACCCACACAAGTATAAAATTGTGTGAAAAAAATAACAACACCCTAAATCCCAAGGATCGTAAAAACCTACAGCTCCTTCTATGAATGAATGAATGGTGGTGGAATTAGAAGTCGAAGATCAGTGCAGCGTCGACTAATCCTTGCGATTTTCGACTGTTATCTAGAGAAATTTTGTGGGATTTTTTTTTTTGCTTTTTTTTATTTTGGGTCATTTGAATTTTGTTGGAGTTTGAGTTGCGGTGGATTCAATGAGGGCGTGGGGAGTGAGGTAATCTGGGGTGCACAAAAAGCAGCGTTTGTCGAGGTCGAGGTTGATTCTGAGATGGGCGAGATGGTGTCTGTGAATCGCGTCGCCTCTTGCGTTAGGAGTGAAGACGATCTGCTGCAGAATGAATGTGAGATGTGTGCATCAAATTGGAGTGCGATGCGATGGGCTTCCGGTGGTGCTGCAATCCTTCCAGAGAGGCCAAAGCGGCCAGTCCTTCGAAAGTGGTAAAGAAAAGTGCTGCCGTTAAAGACGAGGGTGTAGAGAAGCGTGACAAGTTAGCCATCGTTCTTTAGTCGTGTCTGGATGCGCCGTCGCCTGTGCGGCATTTGATGGAGAAGGATAGGCTTCGGGAGCTGGAAAGAGAGAAGCTGGGGCTAGCCAGCAAAGATATGGAAAGAGCTTTGGATAGAGGAAGGCCATTGCTAAATCCGTGTCGAAAGAGGAGGAAGCAGGTGGGGATTTTTTTTTCTTTGATTTTTTTTTTTGAATTTTTTTTTTGAAGGTTTATGGTGCTTTTGGTGAATGAGGTTGGTTTGACTGTTGCATTTGCTTGATGGTTGAAGTTGCTTGTTTCCTTTTTCTGAATAGAACGAAATTGCGTGTGATTTTAATGGCAAAGAAATCCTCCGGAATTGAATAAAGCTGAAGTGCCGAGCATGGGCTTAGGGTTTAAGACGCAGATGTTTGAAGCATCTCGGCCGAGCGTAAATTGGCATGAAGTATTGTCATCCTGTGTGCAGATAAATCGGTTGCAGAGAAGGATGATGTAGTGGAAGTTGTCGCGCAAACTGAGCAACACCTTCCATCGTTTGAATTGTCGAAAGAAGAGGATATGAAACTGGCGAAGGGTTACAGCAGGTTCCTTATGATGGAAGCTAGGTTGAATGTTGTGGCGGAAAAATGTGAGGTTGCAGTTGAAGAAATACGCGATCGCTGCTCTTCCTCTGCATCTCAGAGAAAAAGCTTTAATATCAGACTTCAGTCTGTTGCCTCCCTCTAGGATCCCAGCTTCCCTCACGCCACCAATTCCAGGCTATGTAGAAGAGATGACAAGGTTAGCAGAACAATCGGCCAAAATTCAAAAGATAAGATAAGCTTCACACGCTTCCGATCAGGCTAATCTCGACGAGCTTAATTCCTTTAGTTTACACTCACTGAAACCCCTTGCTGTTGAAGTAGTCTTGCAACTTCAACAGCTCGGCAAGCTCTTTTACCTGTGAGGCTTGAGCCTCATCCACCAGACTTATCGCATTGCATCCAGAGGTGGCAACATGTTTCAAACTGGTTAAGGAGTTGCCACGCATTCATGTCTTCTTATCAGCTTTGTTTAGTATGATCCTCAGTCTATGCAAAGGCTACGAGCTGGTGGGTAAGGCGAGGATGCCACCACCCGACCAGCAATTCGCAATTGACTAAAACTGAACCCACGAACAGTCCGTCGTGCAGAAATTCAACACAACAAGGACTTGCAACTTAAACTTACTCTTCAACACTGGAAATTCACTTACAAAGTTAACAGCATGCTTACAACGGCCAGCTCCAGAGGTTTTACTGATGATGCGACGGAAGCGCCATCATCGTGTTGCAATTCTTGCCAAATCTAGTCATAACCCTCCCTTTGCTAGTTCTCTACGAATGTCCGGTTGTACACATTTCTACTCTCCGAAGGGTGCGAACATGAATGGTTGAGCACCTCAGTGATCGAGATCGCACTTCCAGTTAACAAGTCCATGCTATAGAGTGCCCATGTGGTTCAACTGCCTCTATTGTGAGATTTGTTGTGCAACTTGGACAGCAGCGAAATGACTCGGTGTGCTGGAGCAGCTTCAGGATCTGAAGTGGGACAACCACCTCACAATCTTTTGCATTGTCACAGTATATGTGAGATGTTACTGCGGAGCCAAAAGCTAAAACTGGGCACCGCTTGAATTTATGAATTGTTACTATCCTGACCATGGACTTGAAGAAGCGAAGCCCTTCGCACGCAGTGTTTTCATCGCATGAAGCCTGGTATCCATGTCACACAAATTGGTGCGTGACAAGACAGGAGACGTGTAACATCTGTGATCGTTAAGCCCACGAACACCCTAATGTTATGGCACCCAAAAACCAGGGGAAAGGGACTTATAAAAATAAAAATAAAAATCGTATTCATTAAGAACGCATCAAAGTATTTCAACAAACTCATTTTTTCAATGCTTGCATACGCTGAATAAACAACTGATTCTTACTCCAAAAATTGAGATCAAGGCGAATATTAAATTTATAACGATTGCAAATGTTTTACCATCACGGAAAGCCATGAATATCTTATGCATTAGTTGAACCACGAGGCTAATCATAGAATCACGAATTTTAAAAATAGAAAAATTCAGTGTCAGAATTAGGCACACATAGCTTATGTGTGACATTCAACTTCTGTTCGTAACGAGCCAGTCAACTCAATTAACGGTCTAGAGAACAATTTGGAAGAGTAAAATGTTGAAGACGAAGAAGAAGAAGCGGAGAAGGAGAAGGAGGTTGTGATGCTGAAGCCAAAGTGGAAAGGATGCAGAGAGGGTGAATTTTTTCTTTCCCACAATCCGCGGCTCGTAAAAGCTTCTGAGAATATGCTTACGCACGCCTCGATCAGCACCTGACTCATCAGCTCCACATCGCACATGAAATTCCAGCTCTAAGATTGTCGTCGCAGGATTCAGACCGGCGCCCTGCAGATCGTAGAATTGGGGTTCGCTGTTTGTGGGGCTGAGTCTTCTATCCGGAGATTCAGAGTCGCTGGTTTTGGGTGGTGATCGGATTGGCGAGAATTAGTTTCGAGACGCTTGCCGTTGCGAGCTCGAGGAAGGGGGAGATGGGTGTCGCAGCGGTACCAGAGGCTGCTGCTCCTTCCACTGCGATGAATTCGATAGCAGCCAAGCTTCCCCACCTCTCTGAATCCCATGTATGTCTCTTCTCATTGCTTGTATCGGTGGATTATTGACGCCCCTCATTGGATTTGTGGGGTGCACCAACAATGAAGCCCAGGACTGCAAGCTTTCAAAGTGTTTTGGAGGCGGATGCATTTATGAAAGTCGTAGATTATCGGGCGAAGGGTTTTCTTGAGATGAACTTGAACTTGTGAGATGTAGAAAATTTCATGGTGGGTTTATCAGATGAAGAATAGCTGCACAGGGGTTTGCAATTAGATTCTTAACACATTTGACCCAAGTAGTAAGGCTAGTAATGTGATTGTTGAATTGATGGATTGTAGGGGATGATTGTGGAGCTTCTCTTGCAAGAAGGACAGGACCACCTGTTCCAGCACTGGCAACCTGGACAAAACGACAACGATAAACTCAGATTACTCAATCAGGCACTTCTTTCACTCTACAGTCCCTCTTTTGTTCAGTTTCTCGACTGAAATTCGTTACCAGTGAATAAAAATGTTGTTGAAAGGGTAATACATAATTGCGTTCTGGAATTTGATCGGTTGCTGGGAAACAGGTGGAGAGGTTGAATGATAATTACCCCGGGGGTCTTGCTGCTTACATTCATAACGCAAGGAAGCTGCTTGCTGATTCCAAGTCTGGAAAGAATCCTTTTGATGGCTACATCCCCTCGGTAAGTAAAGGGTTTTTTTGTCACCAAACCTGGGTTTCGTTTGGCCGCTTCCTGGCATTAAGATTAGTTTTGTCAAGATAAGCTTTGTCAAGATTGAAATTGAGACAAAACTTGACCCTATCGTAAAATGGATTTTCAGGTTCCAGTCGGTCAGCAGTTAAATTATGGAGATGAAGAATTTGTGAAGTTCGAAGAGGCTGGTGTGAAGGAAGCTAAGAATGCAGTTTTCGTGTTGGTAGCAGGGGGCCTTGGTGAGCGCCTCGGTTACAGTGGCGTAAAAGTAAGCTTAATAACCCCCTCGCTTTACTTGCATAGATAGAGGTTTCAGAGCCGTACCTGGCCTTGACACAAGCTTGAATACTGCCTTGTTCCAGCACTTCAGTTTTTGTTGTTTGTTCTGGAAGAAATGTAAGACCAAAGAGGATTATCTGGATTTGAAACATGATTTTGATCACCTCTTCATCTTCGCAGATTGCTTTGCCTTCCCAATTAACCACGGAAACATGCTACCTGGATCTTTACATCCAACACATCTTGGCTTTCCAAGAGGCTAGTGGTAAGCACGAGTCAAAGCATTTCACACTTCATGATCCAATTACCAAGGAATGAACAGTAAGGAATAAATCTCAGTATTGTAACATGTTATGCAGGGAGCAGAGGTAATGGTATACCTCTTGTGATCATGACGTCTGACGATACTCATCTGAAGACCCAAACGCTTTTGGAAGACAACAAATATTTTGGAATGTCTCCGAACCAAGTGCATCTCTTGAAACAGGTGACCTTTCCTTCACAGTACATTTAATCATATATCTAGCAGTGCTCATGGAATTATCTTAGTTTAGTTTATATAGATTTTGCCTCTAGTGATTATTTTTAATATCTATTTTACAGCTAGGGTCCTATGGTGATTCCTTTTATAATGTGCTGGGTTACGTTGATATAAAATTGAATCCTTATTAGAATTGCGTTCTGCCTTCTGCCTATTCTGCAAGGTTATCATGGTGATAATCTGTATAGTTGTTTTTCAATCGTTCTTGATAGAGAGAAATTGACATCCCGGGCATTGGATACAGGAGAAGGTAGCATGTCTGGCCGACAACGATGCAAGAATTGCTCTCGATCCGTCTGACTCTTACGCCATCCAGGTACGCATGTCTTTTACATGTTGCCTTGTATAAATTTCAAGACGAATTCTAGAATCGATGCTTGGCAATTTTCTATGCTACGACAGATCTGAGATGCATGGAATTTAATACTGTATGTGCTTTGCTTCAGACAAAACCGCATGGCCACGGAGACGTACATGCTGTACTTTACAACAGTGGGCTGCTCCCGAAATGGTTTGTGCTTCTCCAGCATTTTTCCCCTTACTTTTCATTGGGACATATCAATGAAAAATGAAATAGCCTAACGCATCAGTGTGTGATGTATGTATGCACTGGAATTGAACAGTAAAACTCTCTAAAATCTCAACAAGTGCAGGCAGGAGGAGGGACGGAAGTGGATTCTATTTTTTCAAGATACAAATGGCCTGCTTTTCAAGGTATGCTGCTTCTGTGTTTCGTGCTTGGGGATGTTGTCGTACGGAATTGATCGACACCATCATCATAGCCCATTTCAGGTCCATAAATGGGTGCATAATGTGTCTGCATTTTATATGAACAACAGGCCATTCCTGCAGCATTGGGAGTTAGTTCGATTCGAGATTTGGACGTGAACTCACTAGCAGTGCCCCGGAAAGCGAAGGAAGCCATTGGAGGAATTTCAAGGCTCACTCATGAAAACGGTTAGTCAAGGTTACAGAATGAGCACGATGAGAAGTTTTCGAGATCCTTGAGCGTCAGTGTTCTGTAGGTGAAGAATTTGCTAGTCATAGTTGCACGTTAAGGACCACATATTCACTTGCATGTAAAATCTAAATTTTCTAATCTTTCCAACTAATGAGAATTATGGTCTTACATGTATGTTTTGGTATGCCAGGATCCCAAATGGTCCTCAATGTGGAGTACAATCAGCTGGATCCGTTGTTGCGTGCCTCCGGCCATCCAGACGGCGATGTCAATGATCCAGCTACTGGATATTCTCCATTTCCAGGAAACATCAATCAGGTGAAAGCATGCTCTCTGCTGTGCGTATTTGGCCGCTTTATATGTGCCCGTGGTATTAGATACAAAAATCAGTTACATTGATTCTTTCGTTTTCATTTTGTAAATTCATTATGTTACATAATCTGTGTCGAAAACTGTAATTTTACAGTGCGGGTCTTAGTACATAGGATTGAACGTTCAATTCTGAGCCCAGGCTATTTTAATTGTCATGTGCAGCTGGTGATGAAAATCGGGCCATATATGAAAGAACTTTGGAGAACTAAAGGAGCCATTGTTGAGTTTGTTAATCCCAAGTAAGTGACTTCTTAGGTTTTTTATTTGATCCTTTTTTTATCTGAAAGCTGGCGAAAGTAATGGCAATGGAAAAATTGAAAAGAAGAAGAAAAAAGAGTAATTACGTTATTCAAACACATTATTCAGTATTGGTCAGCAATACTGAAGCAAGATGTCTCATCTATTCTTGACTTTATTACGTCTATTTGAAGATTTTTTCCTCTATCTGATATTTGAGTCTCAAGGTCAGAAGTCACCTTAATTCTCTTTTGAGCTCTGTGTAATGGTGACATAAAGATTATTTGTTGTTAAGGTTTTGGTTAGAATAGATTCCAACTTGCAGTGACGTTTAGATAATCTATTACATATTTGTATTCAGGTACAAAGATGTAAGTAAGACGGCATTCAAATCGTCAACAAGGCTGGAATGCATGATGCAAGATTATCCCAGGACTCTCCCACCCTCTGCGAAAGTGGGTTTTTCTGTAAGTTCAGTCTTATGGCATCCAAAAACCCTGTGACTACGGTTTTAGAAGACCAATATAACAAAATTTTATATTTCTAGTAGTTCATGTAACTTCTTAAGTAAAGACTTAATAGCGCTCCTTCGATGGACTGCCCCTCGTCAATTATGCTTCTCATAAACTACCTGATTGTGGTATCATTCCTCACATACTTGGATTTGATGTGTAGGTGTTGGATACCTGGGTGGCTTATGCTCCCGTTAAGAACAATCCCGAGGATGCGGCGAAGGTGACCTTTTTCCTCTTCTTTTCTCTTCTTAGCATCATATCTCTTTGTCTGTTCTAGCATACACTCCCTTCTTGGAGTTGCCAGAAAGAATCGACTTCCTTGCTGAGAATCTTCAGTTAACCAATAATAGCAAGGGAAAATTCATGTCAACCAGGCATATTTACAAGATTTAGATGTTTGATGTTCAGATACCCGAAGGAAACCCAAAGCACAGCCCTACGTCAGGAGAAATGGCCATCTATAAGGCTCACTGCCTAATGCTTCGAAAGGTAGCATTCCACCTATTTCCTTCCGTCGTTTTATATGCTTTGAAAAGTTGCTGTCTAGCATGCATTTGTCGAACTCGTTTTGTTCAAGCCTGGTGTTCAAAGCTCCTGCTTCTATCCTTCATTTTAGTGCAAAACTTTTTTAACAATGTTAATGTTGGATGTCGTGAGTAGGCTGGAGCACAAATCGAAGACCCACAGCAGGAGGTGTTTAATGGACAGAAGGTAGATGTGTGGCCTCGAGTCATCTGGAGCCCTAGGTGGGCTTTGACCTTTGCAGATGTGTGCAAGAAACTGAGTGGGTCTCTACGTATCTCACAGCGCTCTACTCTTATTCTCGACGGTGCACACCTCTTTCTTGAGGACGTTTCCTTAGATGGGACTCTTGTCCTTCATGCTATTCCAGAGACTGAGGTGAGATCAATCAGCATTTCAGTTACGTGGATTATAATTCTTTTTTGAGAGGGTTATGTTTTAACATCGTGTGGGTCTAGTCCAGGGTGTTTAATACAAGTGCTATGTGTGCAGGCTAAGCTTTCCAATGTCCGGGTGCGGAACAGAGGATGGAGCTTCAAGCCTCTGGATTACAAAGACACCACGTACCCAGAAGTCATAAGGATCCGTGGCTTTGAGATTGAGAAACTTGAGCAGAGCTGCATATCTTTTGATCAGCCTGGTTCGTGCCTGGTGCAGAATGTGTCATTGTAGGGTCATCTCTCATAAGTAGCCTAGCGTGGACATTTTTTCTATTGATTTTGCAGAGCATGCTTTACGCCATGCAGCCTCGCACATGTTCGATTGTCAAGTATTCAATCAAGTGGCTTCAAATCTTATTCCATGTCATCCACATCTTAGTTGAAAGGTTTTATTCAAGTCCATTTTTGTACAAAAATTGCTTTGGATCAACATCTTTGTTTTCGGTTTGTAATCAATCTCAGAATAATGCGGGGACAAGTGTTGCATAATTCTGTAGCATAATTGAGATTTCATGATTGCAAGCTTGCAGCATTAAATAGACATTTGTTGTCATATTCTTCGATAACGTCTGTAATGCCACAGGTTATCACTTGGAAACAGTGTATGATGGAGTCAAACAATAAGTGATGAATTCTAGTGCGTGTTATTGGTTAAGATTTTTCAAGGGTTAAATGAGAGAAAATAACATTTACAATCCGTTTTGCTTGTGTAAAGTTAACTAACTTGACTGTTTGGATGCTTTTTACAATCATTCCACTGAACAAAATACAGAGTGATCATCTAATTCAGATTCAACCATTCCATCTGAAAAGGATTTGTTTCTTTTATGAGTGACACAAGCTAGGATTACATTTTGGTGGACAATCACTACGATGCGTGCGAGAATAATGATCCTCGTTTGTTATTTTCACTAAATTATAACTTTAATTTTCTTCTTTCCATATTAACTTTAATCATATCCAACAGCTGTTTCAATTAAACCAGATCAGGCTATAAGAGGATCTTCAGCAGTGTCATAATCCTGTGATGTACGTCACGACATTAGACAGCTACAAATCGACTTATAGGAGGAGCCAATCTGCAAGTATGGATGATGACTGAAAAATAATTACAAACAGCAAGTAACGTACGACACAAACAGGGTGGCTGCAAAACGGATGGAGAATTCCCTCGCCCGCCGCTTTATTGAATATGATACAGTGGAGTCACAACCTATACAAGCTCATGCAGATACTGCAAGTGGTGACTCTAGTTTAATGGGTAAATGAGCCGATCTCAACTGACTTCATCCAGGGGAAACCTGAGGTAGCCACGCAATCAAAGGAAAATACAAAACCTTAACCCACGTGCAGTGATGGCTATGTGGGTTTTGGCTATGCCAATGCAAGCCTGTCCTATCCCAGATTATCTGCCAGCTAACGGCGGTACTCTTACGATGCAATTCTAGAACCTGACCTGCAGTCACTGCCACGGTTGGAACAGTGAAGCAGGCCAGACTAGTTGTCTCTTGTACATACCTCCATACGATATATGCCATCCTGGGTACTAAGGCTACCTGCTCTATTTTTGTCTGTTTCACTTGGTTTCATAAGAACAAAATTTGTAGGTGAGCGGACAAAATAGAAACATTGAATGAAGACTAACCAGATTCTCAAAGCTACGGGCTTTCTCCTCTCCTGTGCCGTTGCAATGACTCCTGCCTCTGTAATCTCATCTCCTCCCGAAATTTCTTTAAGAATGCTTCAGTCCGCTGATCTACATCATCGTCCTGCTTCTCTGGATCTGTATCGATGCTGTCATCGTCTACAACTCTCACCTCTCTTGGTCTCCGCGCTGGCATCGACTGCTGTTTTATCAATGAGGGAAAGCTAGCTCTTAGTGAACTCGCAGGTGAAAAGTTACTTCTACCCGACAGCTTCTCAGATTCTGTTTCAACCTTCTCTGCTTTCAAACTGGAGGTCCCCTTAGGCGATGTTCCTATTTGCGAAAGGATGTCAGGTCTAGCAATCTTGGAAGGTGAATGTGCCTTTGTGGTAGGGGTTGAGCTCACAAACGGCGGTCTAGGAGGTTCTAGAGGCATTTTGGGGGAGAATTTGGGCGTCCGTTTCACAAATTCTGCATAGCTTCGAGAAGATGGGCTGGATAATGGCCGCCTTGCATGTTCTGGTGGGGTGGGTGGAGACAGACCAGAAGGATGATCTGTCTCGGATTCACTTCTCTCCCGCTCCACGTTGCTTGAAATCTTCGGATTGAATTCCTGAGCCAGATTTTTATCAGCGGGGGTCGGAATAGGCTGAGCTTGTGAGGTTTTATGCAAAATGACCGTGGGTAAAGTCGGAGGTCTTCGTCTCGATGAAAAACCTGAAGGAGCTTCTACACTACGGGAAAGAAATGCGTTGCTACCATGCGTCTGCCTCTGAGAGGGAGACACCGGGGGAGGAAAACTTAACCCTTCTCCAGCCGCAGGAACAACTGGAGAATACGGGGGAGATCCTACCGTGCGTTTGAAACTTTGGGAAGCCTCGGGACGCAAATCTGGCTCAAGATGGTTGTGTTCATGTGAATATTGAACAAAATCACCTTCGCTGTCGTATTTGACTTCGCCTTCAGGCTCAGCTTCACCTTCGTCATCAGCCTCAGATCCCGCGTGTTCCTCCTCACGTTCTGATCCCTCGAATTGCTCAGCAGGCTCATCGTCAAATTCTGATCTGGTTTCATCGTCATCATAAGCATACCTGTTCGCCGTGCGGAGATCAAACCTGCCTTCCTGCTGGGGCTCATAAGCATCTTCCTCCCTAGACTTGAATTTGTCCAGCTGCTGTGGCTCAAATCTTCCTTCCACACTTGGTGAATGTCTCTCTTCCACTCGGGAAGGAAGTGAATCGTTCATGTTGACCGAAAATCTTTCATCGGTCACCCTGGGCATGAATCCATCATCTACCCTGGGGCTGTACTTCTCCTCGGCGACTCTGGGAGAGAATTCGTCGTCCACTCTAGGAGGAAACAGCTCTTCAACTCTGGGCACAAATCTTTCGTCCACATTCGACTCAAATCTTATATCATGTCTCGGCATGAGCCGTTCTGCGTCTTCACATTTGGGAGACTGGCGGGGAGAAGGCGGACTCGGATGGGGCGGAACGGAATCAGTGTAGCTCACTGGCATCATAACCGAGGCGGGTTGAGCCGCCTGGACGGGAAAAGCCGAGGCATGAGCGAGAGCGTGTGCCTGTCTCGCAGCGTCGGCAGAGAAGTACACTTCAGGCATGCGTGAGGGATCCATCTGCGATGCCGAAACAGGCCGCTGAACGAGATAGGATTCTGTTAACTTAATGTTTTGCTCTGTGCTGGCGCTACTGCCTGAGCCCCCAAGCACCCCAGACGTAGCGAGCAGGACGCCAACAATAAGCACCACAAAGCAAGTGGAGGGCGTACACCATTCTTCAATAATCTCTTTAGCCTGTAGTATCAACTCCGGAGAAGGTACGCTGGTCAAGACCAAAGGAACCGCTGCCATCATGATTGTGAAAATTCCGAGCATAACAGTTTCCAAGACTGCCCTGCTCTTCACTGAACTTACAGATCCATCCTCCTTCCCCATTATCAAATCGTTTGGTTTCCGCTGGTCTGCCATGGCCTCCACCTTGAACCCGTGCAATCCTTTCCCAAATGCTGAAGAAATGTCATGGGACATCTTTGAAGGCACAGAAAACGCCATGCCTCCGATCAACCTGGATACATAGACGAGCACATCACACGCTAGCCTTGGTCAAAACCTGATAAACCGTGAAGAGCTAATACTGCACACATTGATGCCTGAACACAGTGAAAATATGTGGGGAAACATAACCAACTTGTGCGCAACCACCAGGTTTTGACAAAGGAGATCATTCTACAGATACCACAAACAAGACATCCTTCGACATTCAGAGGAATTGACCCTCCATGTCGCTGTAGACTCACAAGGCCAAGTAATCACAAATCCGCAAGCCGCAGACACTGGTACATGAAGCGAAAACTGAAGAGATTCCAGAAACAGAACACAAAAAAGCGAATTCGGTGCGAGAGAGTTTCGAAACAAAAGAGTCCACCAACGCAATACAAAACGACTCACACTGCACATGCAAAGAGCAGGATGAGAGAGACTACTAACCAGCACAATCAGAGACAAACACCGTCAAAACCTCTGGCAACCGTCTACAGTAGTACTCACAACTCCAAATACCGCCAGTGCAGTATGCAGACAGATCCCACCTCTTGATAAATCCCGATCACCTCAAGCATACACCAGCCTCCACTACAGACGGCCCGCAACCACATTACTCACTCCAATCCTCCTCCCAACTCTCGCACCTATCCCGTCCCACCCATTACACCTTCAAACCGAACGTTAACACCTACACAACCACCAACACCACGCCTCCTCTCAGGACCCTCGCAGCTACTGCAACAATCAAACCGTCATCGAGATCCGACCGAAGAAGTGGAATGTACAACCACTCACGAGCAAGCAGCAACCCTACCCTATGGCTACAAGAGAGATTTCAGCAGAGGTTCAAGAGGCGGAAGTCCCGGAAGCGGCCGACTTCGGGGGATTCAAGGCCCTCTGGCATTGGTTATAGTGGTGGAGGTAGCGTAGGAGAACAGCGGAAGCATTCACAGTCGAACAGGGGGAAGTGAAAGTAAAGTAATCGGATGCAAAATTAGAAGCTATAAGCGGAGGGATTGGTGTGTGGGCTTGTTGGGCAGGCAATTAGGTGGCGAGTGACGACGCCGAGGGAGTAGTTAACAGTTGGGTGCGAGGCCACGGAGGACTGATCGCGATGACTGCGATCAGCTGGCCGATCCTGCAACGAGAGCCACCGCGGAGCCCCCAAGGCAGGGAGGGAGCTGCCGCCGAGGCTGCCCGGCGAGTGACCACCGGGTCCACCATGGTTGTTCAATCTCCAACGAACGAAAATACTCGTTCGTCCTGTCGTCTCCGTTCGTCGACGCGGCTGAGTGGGGGCGTTGTCAGCAGCTCCTTTAATATACACACAAATATTCCATCAGTCCGCCTGTTTCCGTACGCCTCTTTTACATGCCCATTTCTGTCTTTGGATAATGCCTGTGCTGGTCAATATTATTAAAATATCAACAATAGCAAAAATTCTAGATCTCTTTTACTGGCTATAATGTTCTCTTTTTAGGTAGGGACTCCATTCAGCACACCATGCACCTACTTGCCCTCCCTTGGATTTTCTGTAGTTGATGTATCACTGATTTTTTTTTTAATATATTGATCGTCCCGCCACGGACTTCGTGGCCATTGAGTGCTAAACTTGGCCGGAACCAACCATTCGACTGCAATGGAAAGCAATCATGTGTGCAACTGTTGCCCCTCCTCGACCATTCTTTCGTCACATTCCGGAGCTTCGGAACAGCAAAGTGTATATGATCTCCTTTCCAGCAAACAGTAACTACTAAGTAGAGCAGAGTGCGAAGCTGGATTACAGGGAATCCTTGCTTCCTGGTTCCCTAAATTAACCCAGGATGCTTTGATAGTTGACACTCAACGGCGAGTAGATTTTACCGAATGGAGTGGAGACAATGGTTTTGGACACTGGACCTTGCCTGGTGGCGTAGGTTTCGGGTTCGAACCTGTGACGACGTTGTCTGTGGGGGTTTGAGATCTGGGGGCCTAGGGAATGGAGTTGATGGGATTTGAAATGGGGATGGGCTGGGTCAGGCTAGGTTGGGCCAGCCAAGGGGCCTTTGATAGGTAACAGAGAGGTTGCCCATGCTCTCTCTCTCTTCCTCGCTTGTTTTGCTGCTATGTTTTTTGGGGGAATATGTAACAATTATATAAGTCTGTCTCATTCGTTTGCTTTTCTATCGTTATGGATCTGATCTGAAAGGTGGGAAAGGTTCCGTCTGACTTCCGGATACTTAAAATAGCGGGTATGGGTTTGGTCGACCAGTCCTGGGAAATGCCCACCACCACCATCCTGTTTTTAGCTTCAATTTCAAGCTCTCTTCATCTAGCCCCTACCAAAAATTTACAAGACTTCAGTGTTACAACCCAAATCGATCACTTTTCTTTTCTTTCCTTTCCTACAATAGGTTGTAATATAGTTTGATACATTATGTGGGGGGGGAGGAGGATGGATCTGTCTACGTGGGAGGTGATGATTGGCGGACAGTTTTCAATCATGCTGATCAAACTGCCCAGTACCTTCAAACTTTTGTAATTAATGAATGATTATCACATTAACCTCTGAATGCTTTTTAACTAATGCAAAAGGTACTTAGATGAACCAATATTCTCTTGCTGTTCAAGACTTGACTTTAAATCATTTTAAGTAAATTCAATGTAAATTAATCTAGTGATAAACCATATTTTTAATGTGGCTTGAGATTTTAAAATTTCCAACCAAGTTAATTTAATGTAAGAGTTCAACTCTATCTTCAAAAATAAAACAGGGATATCAAGTAATTTTTTAATTGAAACTATTGTACTATGAACATTTTATTTTATATTTAGGTAAATGTTTTACATGACTTGAAGTTGTATTTTTTTATCTAAAACTTAAAGCTGTGACATTGAGGTTAAAGCTTTCTAGATATATAATTAAACACATTTCAGAATATTAATTTGCTTACAACAAGAGGCTAAGGATCATGTAAATATTTTGAAACTTATCCCACAAATTCATTTTTGCAAGATTTTAAAATGTTAATAACATTGATAAGAATATAAAAACAAACTCCACAAATCATTTTTTATTTTTATTATATATATATATAAGATAGATTGATAATGTTTTATCAATTTG
Source organism: Physcomitrellopsis africana (assembly GCA_036785485.1). Lineage (NCBI taxonomy): Eukaryota > Viridiplantae > Streptophyta > Bryopsida > Funariales > Funariaceae > Physcomitrellopsis > Physcomitrellopsis africana. The sequence continues at coordinate 152,141 of JAWRVF010000748.1, forward strand.
AAGCATGTGTTCTCTAAAATATCTAGAAGCTGTAATATTACTGTGATGGTTACTATGTATGTTATAATTAAATTACACACACATATGTATGTGCACACACATGCATATAAAAAGATAGTATTAATAGCCTAAAGTTAGAATAAATTATGCTAAATTAGCTACAAAATGTGAAACAGCTTTAAAGATAGGCTTTATTTTCATCAGTTTAAATTTAATACTTAAATTTCAAGCATAAACAGCATGTAGAACTATCTTTAAAATTTATGTTTTTTGTATTTTAATTTATTTTTTCAATACATGAAATGTACAATTTATCTGTGTTTTAAAACCGTGGTTAATTTCATTATGAATATGACAGTATGTGCAAGCATAAACATATAAATATATAAAATGTATATCTCAAATCATAAAATAAAAATCCTATTTAATGTATTTTAATTTATTTTTTAATTTAAAAAATCCTATTAAAATGTATTTTAATTTATTTTTTTTATATTCCAAAACACCACTTTTAAAAAACTATTTCGTTTTACCCAAAAAAATAAAAATAGTATTACAGCTTATGTGTTAATATTTATATTAAAACTTTGACTTAGAAAGGATGCATACACAATGGCTTAAAGATACAAAGATCAGATTGTGTATTTGAAATGTTTTTATAAAATTGATTCTATTAAAATATAAAACATTCAAAGGTGTATCTGTCTTTGGATGAAAAACCATCAAAAGACACAATACAAATAAAGCTTATTGTCTTTTAATATCAATGTGTCTCATAAACTCATTGAATTGATTATTTGATTAAATGCTTATAAAAAGTGAACACTCTTTTAATCACTTTAGTAAGAATTATTCTCCATACATGTAGTGTAGTAAAATATAACCAAGGCTTCAATTCTATTTATGATCTTATATTAGAAAAGTTTGTACAATTTTTAATTTGAAAATATATATTAACTTTATTTATTCATCTATGCCTTGAGTTTGCATTGACAAATGTTTAGACGCTCTTCAAAGTTTGAAAATAATATATAAATAAGAAACAATATATATATATATATATATATATATAAAAGCAATCAATGAATAAGTAAGATGATAAAGACCACGTTGCAAGATGATATACATATTAAAGATGAATGCAAGTGTTATACATCATCCAAAGCCGTTGGATGAAACTTATTCTAATAACCTTCACGGTTGACTGTCTCGTGGCAAAGTAGACTATCGTGGATAGTCATGCCACGTGGCAGATTTCCAGTGCTTGCTTATTTTGGACAGACCCTAAACCGTCGGTTGATAAATGACTCATCCGTCTAAATCCATTCATACATTCATCCATTCCCATTTTTGACTTATTCGTGTGGAAGACTATTCATTCTGGTGGTGGGGCATAGAGTGTTGGTCAACTCTTCAATTGAGAAAATAAGGATGAACAGAGAAAGGTGATCCATAGATCATCATCCATGAGGAAACTCCTCTTTGGATGAAACTTCCATTTGGTGCTGGTAGAGGAAAGCACAACAGTTCCAGCTTTGCAAATTATTGAGCTCCGATTGACCCTCAATGAATTGGAGCACGGCAACAATAAGTCATTGCAAAACCCTGTAGAATAATTGAGGCTTATTATTGTGTGCTTGAGCCCGAGGAGAAAGGCAAAGTTGTAAAGGGGCGCAGGTTGAATAGCTACAGGATGCAAGAGTTTTCATACCAAGGAGAAATTGAAAATGACAAAAATACGTTTCAATTCAAAATCCTTGTATACAGAACGATGCATAAGGAGCTACTTCATGCGACATGAAGTGGCAGAAAAGCTTTGGTAGAGTGCAACGAGTGCGAAGAACCTCCTGCCATTCCAATCCCTACACAATGTCTAGAACCTGCGAAGTGCCGATGAATCCCCTCAACACAAGCATGCACTATGTAAAAACCACTTATCTGGATCTACCACGAGATCCAAATCACATCTTATAGCAACATCACTAAATGAGGCATCACTACAAAGTCTTCTGTATGCCCTCCAACTACAGCGAGAGCCTGCAAGCCCTGAATTCAGATGCATCAAAGATTCCTCTTGCTTAGGTTCCTTTCCCGTCTTTGACTTTACCAATTCTGAAAAGGAAAAGAAAAAGAGAAAAATGCATTAGTAGCAGTCAAGGACATTGATATCTATGGAATTATATTAGTGGTTGAATATATCCAATTATATTCATGGAATTAGGTTTGGGTGGATATCAACAATTCATCACAAATATGCTTGAGGTGTTAATATGGTTGTTTAATTATACATTCTTCGATTCGTCATTTTGAGATTATCATAACTATTGTGCCACAATAGGCAAACGATCTCACAAAAGTGAGGAACCATACACAAAAAAACATACACAAGTGAGGAACCAGCACATCACCTGAAGCAATGGATGCCAAGTGCCTCTGTAATCTCGTGAATAACACTTACAACAAAGTGGCCATAAAGTGAAGCTGCAAGTCATTCAGAAACAGGAGTTTCATAATTAAGTCATCACAAGAGCAGTCTAGAACTTCATAACATAAATATAATTCAACAGTCTCTCAAATATGAATCTAGACATTACCAATCGTAGTGTCAGCTAAAAACCTTAACCCACTCTTAACAATGCATAGAGGAAACTGGTTATTAACATAAAAAGCAATTAAACCGTACCTGTGAAAGCACAGAAGCCAACCAAGACCCAAGTCTCATCCACAAGAGGTTCACTGCAATCCAAGTTAGGACAAACCTTATGAATACATGCATTAGAAAATGGGCAAAAAGACAATTGCACGCTTTCATCTTTATTGTATCTTACTCCAAATCCTGACATTCAACAATTCATACTGACAGGGTCCAACATAACACTTATGCTCGCAAGCCCACCACTTCAGTCTAACGATAGCATCACACTTACCCATCAAAATAATTTGCTGACAATGCATTGCCAATCGCAAAAGGCAGGTACAACAGTGCCTAATGAGACAATTCATGAATTAGTCACAGAATTTTTGTTTTTCCGCTTAGACTCCTGTATGCTGAAGCACAAAACATAAAGTGGATCCCTTCATGCCTTCTCTTGCTATTAAAAGAATAGAAAGTGCAAAGAAAGGATTTTCGTTCAGCCTCTTTTGTTCGCACAAGTAATATTCTACTTGAACAACGCATTTTGGGTCAACTCGAGGTCTGGGCTCCACTTAACCCCCATACCACGCAGTCTCAGTTGCAATTTCAATTTCCTCATTTGTGATATAATATCTCCGAAGAGTACTGGAGTTGTTAGAGAATGACTATTATCTATTCTCTGAAGCCTGTAGTTAGAGAATCACTAATATAAAGTGGACCCCTTTAAGCATTGGCTTTCCACCGGCTTGAGGGTTGCAGCCACAGAAGTTGATGAAATAATCAGTGAGCACGTTCGGCTGATACCTTTATAACAACGTAGTAAAAAAAAAGTGATCATTTTAAACAGCTAACATCCATTAGAGAACTGAACTACAGCTGGAATGACAAATATGGTGCCTTGCACTAGGCAATTCAGGTTTAGACACTGCAACTTACCGTGCACATTCCTGTCTTCAAACCTTTGGGTTCGTCACATAGATGTGCAAGAATTAGTCGGCCCTGCAATCCACAATCCCAACCGCCACCGCAGCCATTATGAGATAACAAGAATCATGCAGACTTGACCGCTCAAATCAGAATCCAAGATATATTCAATGATCTCGCAGAACCTTCTGCCAGTACAGGAAAAATTCGAATATCCTTGATCTAGCTGATAAACAAGTCTTCAACAAGCATCATACCACTAGGTAAGCGAAGGCGAATCCAGCCCCCATCATGACCAAATGTGATTGAAATCTTAAGATATCAGAAGGTGATATCCACCCCCTGCATGGAAGAATAATATTAGATCTTAGCTCAGAAAATATCAGAAGGATTCACACCCACAAATTCTCTTGCTGTAGACATCGATGTATTCACAAGTCATTATACCGAGTACAATTACAGCGGACTCTTGACAGGTCGGATTCTCAAACACATAGTGTTGCTTACAAGTCGGTTCACATGTTCTGAAATTTAAAACCCGCTTCATAAATTTAATGCAATGTGTCCAAGAAAGTGACGTACCAGAACACAACTGCTCCTACAAGAGTCCAAAATGGCAAGAGCTGCAAACAAATCATGCGACAGTGAAAACTCATACACTAATATTTACTGAGGGAAAGAAAGCGAGAGCGAGAGAGAGACTTCTTAACAGAAAAAGGTACACCCGTTATCGGCATTGGTTCGATTTCGCCTTCAGCACCTCACTCTAAGAACTCACAAGGGATTCCAATTTCGACGTATGGAAATTATCAACAATTATACTTAAAATAAATGCGTCTGAAAGAAATGTAACGAGGCATACCATTGCCAACGCCGTTCTAAAACTGGTACCTCTTCCCCTCACAACTTTGTGGACGTTCACAAAACTACAAGAAACTCCAAAAAATGGTATCAGTCTCAAGAACCAACAACGAGTAGCATGTTGGAATACTTAAATAAACATGTACAAAATAAGATTGCGTGGCATTGAGAGAGCTTACTTGTAGCCCACAGTAGGGGCAACTCCCACCGACATCACCAAAAAGATGACTACTACAGTCACAGATACATCTGCACAATTTCCACAACGACTAAGTATTTAGAATTAACTTACACAAAGAAAAACTTCCTTACAATGGCATAGGTATCACTTCGGCGACCATAAAGAAGTTTCTTGATGATCTTCGAAATCTCACCTGGAATGAATGGAATCATCCCCAGAAATGGAACGGCATTCTTAATACTTTGTGTCCACCACGTTGGGCCTGTACACACCACACAAAAATTGAGTGTAACGAGAGCTCAAATCTTAAGAGTATATTGCATTTCATGCACAGTAGCATTAGTGTAGAAACATAAACCAGTATTTTGATAGCCAATATGAGACCTCAATATGTGAAGACCTGACAGAACGACAAGGAGCACGGCAGAAGAAGCAGTACCAACAATTCCTGTAAAAATGTGGGTGCAGTAGATAATCATCAGCCCTTCAGTTGGACCATTGATTTCAGGAAGGATAAGCGTATCTGTGAAGAAACTGTGGGCCGACACCCAGCACAAAAATGTCACCTGGAGGTTGAGGACATACTCGATATGTCTAAAACTTGCAAGCTATCATTTCCGCTGCACATACATTACCCATAACAACCCCAGTACTCAACAATGCGCCTTCACAGAGCGTCATCACCCATGACCAAGGATTTTACCTTTCCCACGTGGCACCATAGAAAGGAATCGTTGCAATCACCCAGAACCAGAACGATAGTTTGCCAGCCATCACAGAGGATGCAAAAGCCATATTTTCAAACTGTCAGACAATACCAAGCACAGCAGGATGACAGTCAAATACTTTGAATTGTTGCATTCAGTATTACACTTGACATCAGCTAAATACCTTCCAGAGCTTCCTGGTGAATCCATTTTATGCTTGCAAAAACTAACAACAATCGATACTATGCTAAAAAAACTAGATTGGCTCAAAGGAGTAGTTTTGACAGAATGCAGCGAAAAGAAAAAAACGAAGTTGTCACTAACCGAGCAAGTGAGGGCATCACAACCTGCCAACCAAGGAGCGTACACAAACAACACGATGATGTCAATACCGAACACCCACTATATATCAGAAACACCTTTTTCAGGCCTAATTGGTCCGCTGAAAATCAAAGACATAAGCTAATTCAATGACGGTCAACTCTTGCAGAAACTCAATTTTACATATGTAAGAGCGCCTACGCACTCATAAGTGAACTAATGAACAACATGCCAGATAAATCCACCAGCAGATTACGTGTTCAACAAAGCCGTTTACCATGATCAAAAAGTTCTCCAAGAGGACTCGACGAATTTGTCCGCCTAGCTTGTTTCCCATCAACAGCATCAAAGGTCTGTGAAGAAGATTGGGTTTAAAGTCATATCTTAAGAGTGCGTAATTAACGCTGCATCCATTTCCGTCAATTGAGAAATATCGCAGCTGAGACTTACAACTACTCTAGGTACAAAATTATCCAATTACCCCGTTTTTCATCGACACTCGTCAAAAGCATACGGTTACAGGGTCTTGAAGTTTAACCTGGTAAAGAAAGAGAAGGATGCCATGTGCGAAGTGCACCCACCGAGGAAGTGGAGCATCCAAGTGCGGTGAATAAACCTGACATCAAAAGGTTACATCAAATGCCATCCTCGCTCAGGATTCACCTACAGAAGTCATCAATTCTAAGCATCATTTAAAGGACGAATAACGATCCTTCACTATACTACATGTTTGACTTAACTTGATTCTGAAAATGAGAGAGTGAGAGCGAGAGAGAGAGAGTGAGATTTTAGTATGTCAGAAGTCCAGGCACTTACATAGCTCAACAACGCTGAAGTAAGGATCATCCCAAATCCCAATAAAGTAATCTATCACAACCAAGAATGCAGTCACGGTCAAATTGTTGAACGTTCACATAATGAGCAATTTGTTTTCTTTCTGTGTACTTTGCAAGCTGGATTTCCAAAGCTTTTTCAGTGGAAAAAACTTGGAAAATTTCTGGATAGCCGGCGAACATCACAATTCAGGCATAAAGTTTAACACTCGTCCATAAATGGAAGCTGGCAAATTATTTGAACTTGATTCTTCAGTGAAACGCAACTACAAGAAGATATATGCCCTAGTTTGCAATCATTCTCATCCTAGCCTCATTCTAGAAAGAAAGACGACTGAAAGTAAAACTCTCAAAGAAAATGAAATCTAAACTAGCGTTGCAAGAAATCACACCAAAATCGCAAAATTTGAGACGTACCATGTTGGGACTGAACGATTGCACATGATGTCGAAGCCCAACCAGCACACAAAATATAAACGTCAGCAACAGCATTCCATTCTACTGAAATTCCGAGCTTGAAATTTCGCCAGACATTTCACAAATTGGTCGATCCCAAAATTACAGCCAGGACACGACAGCTCAATTCTGGACACTCTCTCTCGACTCAAAGACCAATCATTCACAATACCCCCAAAAACATCTGTACTCAACTGCAACAAGTGTCCTCACACACTCTTCCCCACATTCGAAAGGGTTCACTTACGGCATCCACATGGGGAAGAAATTCACAGCGAAGCGCCAAAATGGCTGGAAAACCCATTTGGCCATGTAAGAGCGATCGATCCCGCTATACTTGTAGCGCTTCAGCGCCTCAACGCCATGCTTACTGACGTAGCCCATGGCCACTCCTCCAGGGGTATACAACTCTCCAAAACCCCCAAAAAATCAAACCCAACACCAAATTAGTGACAAAAAATTTAAAAAATAGATCAGCCCCCCGAAAGCTCAACTACAAAGCAGGAAAATCCCTGCACAGGGCACACTATCGCTACCAGGCAGCGGGGAACTAATCAAATCTAGGCGAATGGAGTCGCTAGGAGCTGAAAGGGGGCACGCAACACTTAGGGCGGACGTGGCGTTGATCCGGGTTACTCGGCGCAAGCCGCGTGTTAGTTCTATGGAAGTGGCGCATATTACGATTCCAATTGCTTTCTGGATTGAATGGTGGCGGGCTGAGGTGGAGCTGTTTGTCTCCACGTGGCAAAGGCGCACCAGCCGGTGGTCTCCAGATATGAGTCTTCATCCTTTGGATGACCAGTTGAGGTGTAATGGTATTCATCTAATAGATAATAGGGAATATTGGCCAAGTGGGCGGCATAAGTAACATTCTTCATCCTATAATTAGGTCTCTCTTTTAGCCACCCTAGGCATTATAAGCCCAAGGCAAATTGAATCATTCCACTCCCATCAGGATGTTACTCTACATCCACTTTTTGGTGTAATATGTAATTATAAAAATAAATCAATATTGCCTTGTGGACGACAGTTCCAATGAGCAGGAATTTATATATTTGAAGTTTTTTTAGTTAAGTATTAGACTTTAAAAGTAAGAAAAAAAATGTTTTTAATTTTTTGTTTTTGAATATATATATATATATATATATATATATATTTTAAAATGTTGTAGGTGGGATATTCTTAATATTTATAATAAAATAGTAACAATAGAATTTTATTTTGCAAATGTTTTAATTGTTGGTAGATAATTTTTTAATACTTTATAAAGGTTATTAAAGAATCACAAATACTTGCCATGCTAAATAAAGGTTTTTAGGCACAAATTATTTTTAATACAGTTTCACATCTTATAATCCTTGGTTTTTTTAAATTTTAAATTATAATTTTTTAATATTACAACTTTCATGAATATATTTTAAATAAATGATATTATCAAAATATATATATATAATAATTATATATATATATATATATATATTATACAAATAATAAAAATACATAAATAAAATTATATTATGTTATTTTGTGGTGATTAATGGTCTTCTTTTATAAGGTGCAAAGAAGCTCCTCTAAAAGTATTCTTGATGCTTGGAGGTGAAGCATGCCTATGATCTTATTATAACCATCTAAGATCTCCTAGAATCTCCTAGAATCTTCTAAAATCTCCTTAGAACCTACTAGGACCTACTAGGATCTTTTTAAAATCATTAAGAACTTTCTAGAACCTTGTAAGATTAAATAGATCCTTTTAGAACCTTTTAGAACCTTCTTCTATTGCATATCTGTGATAATAATATTTACACTTATTAATTAAAAAAATTATTTTAAATAATCAGTCTTGTCAAGTTGTCAAGTTCATTAATTTGGAAAAAACTCTAAAAAGACAATATATCATTTTGTCAATTAAAGAAAGAATATAAATAAAGAAGAAATAATCATATTATGTAAAGACAAATAGAATAACTATTGTCAATTACAAAGAACCTAGAGAGTCTTGAAACTAAGATTTGAATACAAAAAAGGTATTGAAAAGACTAAATATGGTCTCAATCTTGCCTCTATACATATTAGTTATAAAAAAAAAGTCTTATAGAAGCTTTCTAAGAATTACAAGGCTTGTGGTTCAAGCCTCAAGTTGTAGGTTGCTTCCAATGCAACATTTTTAAAATAAAAAACTTGTAGGATAAGTTTTAATAGCTATATGACATATCTATAAAAATCTAATATCTAATGTACATCTAAGAAACTTCCTAAAAGCTTTATTAAGAAAATATTTTTTTATATAATATATTTTTATTTATTTTTATTTATTTAAATAATATAGGTATTTATTATATATATATATATATATTTTTTAAAGAAAAAGTTCTACAAAAAGAAATCAAATTATTTCATTAATTGATGAATTCTAAATTCTATTGAATGATATTAGCAAAAATTCATATCTATATTTTGCACAAAAATAATTGATAGGTCTCTTTAGCCATCAATAATATCTTATATAAGAAAAGAAGACCATCCAATTATTTGATCATTGTTGAGACACATTTTAAATAACACATTTTAAACAACACATTTTATATACCATTAAGTGTAATATCCACCTTCAATAGTATCATTAAGCATCTAGAATCTCTTCTAAAATTATAATATCAAACATGTTATATCTTGTCATTTATTTAAAGAAGAATATATCTCTTTTAAAGATCTTTATTACAATTTCAATGTTGTCTAAGTTTAGATAATTTAAATACTTTATTTGATAATTTTGTAAATGATACCTCTTGAAATGAATCTGCTAGCTGTTAATTTTTCATGTTGAAAAAAAAATCCTACAAGTTTATTCTTTAATTTTTGTCTTCTTAATGTATACCATCTTATTGTCACTAGTTAGTCTTTGGTTTTGATAGATGTTGACAATGAAAAATCACAACAAGTCTTAACAAATTTAAAAGATTATTAGATGGCTTCTATGTACATTCATAAATATCATATTTGCACCAATATACAAGATATTCTAGTTTATTTTTGTGCCTCCTTGAATCTAAGACTTCTTCTATTTTAAACTCTTAATTGTTATGTATTTCAATAGGAGGTGGTTTTAAGTGCTTTCTTCCTAATATGTGGATTTTAGTATAATATTTAATAAAAGATACATAGAATATATGATAGATCTTTATTAAATTTGATGATTATAATTGATAAATTTTTTTTTTGATAATAAATATATAAAGTCTATGATAATCTAAATTCTTATAAGGCTAATTAGTCTTAATATTATAATGGAATAATCATACCTTATTATCAATTTTGAATAGATGTTTTTTTTTAGAAACATTAGGAATTGATTTTTGTTGTTCTTAAGTCTCTTTTAGTTGGATTTTTAGTAATAAAGATAAAAATTTAGATACTTGTCATATTTGAAGAGAGTAGACATGTCAAAATAATAGCCTTCAAAAGAGTTTCAAATTAACTTTACAAATCTTATTGTATTAAAAGAAGTATACTACTCTAAGTGTAGCAATTTGAAAATAATATAAAAAAAAAACTCAAAACTTGATAATTATAACGATTTGATATTTTTAATAATGTCATGCTTTTAAATAGTTGTTGGATTTTAGAATCTTTTTTACTTCACATCGATTGGAATATAAGGCCTTTTTTAATTAAGACACACATATATATATATATATATATAAGATATTTTTTTATATAATTCTAATTATTTTTTCAATCATACATAATATATTATTTTTTCTCATTATTATTTCATGATCTATTAATATATATCCAATCATGAATCACGTTGATATATATATTTTTTATTCTTTATGATTCCTATATTAATTTGATATATTGATCCTATTAATAGTTTGATATCTTATGCATGTTATATTACCATTGTCTGTGTTTATAATTTTTTATTATATACTAATATATATAAAGGCAAGACTAAGATTGTCTTTAGTCTTGTCAATACTTATTTTGTATTCTAGTCTTGATTCAAGACTCTCTAGTCTCTTTGTAATTAGCAATAGATATTTAAGTTCTTTTCTATTATATGTTTATATCTTTTTTTCTTACTTTCCCCCTTCTTTAATGACGCATGAGTATATTATCTTTTGGATTTTGTTTAAATTTATGTCATATACAAAAGATAGCTTTAGTTTTTTTTTTTTTTTTTTTTTTTTTTTTTTTTTTTGATTATTCAATGGTATATATTCTACTATAATTGCTCAAATCTTAAAATCCACATATGACAAAAGATAATATTTATAAAATACATAGTTTTTAAGTATAGTATAAAGAAATTGGCTAAACCAACAAGTAAAATTGTCAAATCCACCTTAGGTTATAAATTAATTTTATTAAAATAATAATAATAATTTTTTATATATATAAAAAAGTCAATAAAAAAATCTATAGTTGTAAGAATTCTAAATATTAATATATTTATATTTAAAATATTATCATTAATTTTTTTTATATATTTTTAAAAATTTAAGAAATTGCTAAAAAGATCCAATTTGTTCTTTTAGGAACCTTTGAAATAGTATAAATCCAAGAAATAATAATTATGAAAGATTGAATATCATATATTATCTATTTTAGTCTTTTTTTTTTATTGATTCCATATTTAGATCATAGATTTTTTGTATCTAAAAAAATTCATTGTATAATTCTTTATTTATGTTGTTATTTTTTAAAGAGCTAACAATTAAGACTTTAGAATCCTCTATATCTTTAACATTATTTTTATCCAAGCTTATATTAATATTTTATATAGAAAAATAAGATCAAAGATACAAGATGTGGAAATAATATAAATTCTTACAATCACAACATTCTAAGTACTATTATGTATCAATCACCATTTTGAATTATCATTTTATTACAACTTAACTATACATTTATATAAAATATCAATTTTTTTATTTTTCTATCTTTAATTTTTTTTAATATTAAATAAATATCAAAATAATATAATTGTGATATATATTTTTTATCTTTTATAATTTTTATATTATTATTTTAATTTTTTGAATAGGTCTAGAAGAAAAACTTGAATGTATTATTGTCACAGATATAAGATTTATTCTAATAATTATTTAGATAATATAGATAGATAAAAATAAATAAAAGTATATTAATTAAGTAATATCTTACAAAAAAGCTTTTTAGAAGTTTCATAAATACGATTTTATTTTTATTCATATTTATAAGTGGTTGATAGGTTAAAAACTTAGCCAACAAGTTAGCCACATATCAAGGACATGAAATATAAACAACCAAAGTATTAGAATATGCTTGTTTCATTAAAAAACAAATATAAAATCACTTAAAGATGATATGATATTAAACTAGAATGGTTATTGCCAAAGACAAGAAGAATAGAGACTCTTGAAATAAGACTAGAAATAAAAAAGCCATTGATAAGAATAAAGAAGGCTTCACTTTTCTCTCTATATATACTATCTATCTAAGAACTATGTGGCGTTGCTCTATAGGACATGTGTCAAACTTATAAGACAAGTTTCCTATATATGCGCTATATAATTAACTTGTTCTATAAGCTACCAATATATGCAACACGTGGTTAACTTATTGGCCAAATTTTTAATCTATCAATCACCTATAGACATGAATAAAGATGAAATTATATTTTAAAAAGCTTTTCTATAAGATATTTTTAAATTAATTTATTTTTATCTATTTTTATCTATTTGTATTATTTAGATAATTATTAAAATAAATCTTATGTCCATGATATTATCCTCCCTTTTAAGAATGAGTTCCACAAGGAATGGTGATTATATATTAAAAAAGTCCAAGATGCACCAAATCATATTTGCCACATATTCTGATCATTATTTTTTTTGAAGGTAGTTGATAGGTCCTCTCAACCATTGATAGTATTCTATATTAAGGCAAAAAGATCACTCTAATATTTGTTCATTGTTGAGGTCTTCATAACTTTTTTCAAAGAAAACATTTCGAATACTATTAGGAGTAGTTTCTACCTCTAAAAGTATCATCAAATACTAAGAATCTCTTCTAAGATTGTGATATTAAACATGTTGTATCTTGCTATCAATTCAAAGAAGAACATGTCATTCTTTAAGATCTTCATCTCTATTTTATCATCTTAAAGGTTGTGACAATCGTTATGTCACATCTGATAAGTTGGCAAATAATAGCTCTTAAACTAAATTTGTTGGTTGTTGATTTTTCATCTCTTTAGCACCAAAAGTTCAAACAAATAACAAACAATGATATAAGCTATTTCCATTGAACCTTTTATAATAAAGATTTTTTTTTATCTTGAATTTGATAGATGTCATTGATAAAATATATTTGACTTTGATTGATGCATTTCTTAGATTCCTAAATGGCTCCTGTGTGCATTCACTAATATCATATTTGCATCAATATATAAGATATTCTAACCTATTTTAGTATTGCCTCAAATTTAAGACTTCTTCCACCTCAATTTTTTTACTATTATCTACTTTTATAAGAGGTGGTGTTGTATTGTAGTTCAACTATCATGTAAAAATATTATATATATATATATATATATATATATATATATATTTAATATATATTTTACTTTATAACTAAATGAGATCCATATTATTGGACTTTTATTGGTTACAAGATGTGGTTAGGTTGTTAGTTTAGAAAGAATCTGTTTAAAAAGGCTATTATTGAGGTTTATACAAATTTTTTTTTTCTTTGATAGTGACTTTTGGGATTGATTTTATATTGATAATAAATTTTATATATCTTGAATCATCTTTATTAGTAACTCTTGAAATCTTGTTTATTTCTTTTATTTGATGTTTAGAACACATATTATATAAATCTTATTAGAAAAAGAATTGGAAAGGGATTTTTAGTGTAAAAAGGAATAGTTAGGCCATCTATGTGGATGAATGGAGATAGATGATAGAAGTCTCTATTCCTATTGGCCAAAAGTCATGCCCAATGGACTTCAAGGAGGTTGCCTAAGGACTTATTAGTGATTAGGGTTTGTTTTTTCGAAGGATTCAAGCATTGGAGGCTAGAATCAGTAAGTTTGAGTTTTTTGCTATGATTTTGGTACAAATTTTGTGTGATTTGGACTTTTTATAAAGAAGATATAGGCACTTAAAGTTAAGGTATTGAAATTTTACCTACTACCACTCTTTTGGACATAACTCATGCATACAAAAAGTAATAGAAGATCAATGACTAAGATTGAAAAGAACACTTTCTTGGCTATACTTTTTGTATATAATTCAATGAAATCTAAAGTAGGATGAAGGAGATATTTAAAGTTGAAGTCAGTGCTTGTAATTAAAGGGCAGTAAGTAACACTATTTAACTAGTGGTTATGTTTTGAGCTATATCTTAGGCAATTTGATAATTTTTTGGCTTAAAATTTTTAAAAGTGTATGTATTTATGTCATAAGATTATGTGAAAATATTTTATAAAATTAAAATTTTGAATTTGAGAGGTATGAAGAAAATAGTATTTGGATGTCTCTGAATTAGGGTTTTAAGCACTTGCTAGGATTTTTAAGATATTAGAAAATTAGAATCAAATCTATAGTTGATTGTTTTTGTGATGAAGCTTATGAATATTACCTATGCTTTGGAGAAAATTTTATAGAAATTAAATGGCTGGATCAAGACTTATTGAATTCTAAAATTTAGAAAGAAATAAATCCTTATGGATGAATAAGCTATTGAAGGGTTTTGTTGTAATTTGAGCCTTTTGTACAAACTAAAGGGATTTTTTTAGGAGCCAAGACTTTATGGAGGTGGAAAATTGGATATTTGAAATTATAATAAAATTTTGATATAAAGATAAAATTTTGAAAGAAAATTATGGATTTTTCTTGAAAGTTATTGGCAATCTAACTTGTCATCAATTGGTTAATTGAGAATTTATAAAAAAAAAGAGTATTAAAGATCTTTTATATGCCATAGAAAGATTTTATGCATAAATCTACTTAAATATAAGAAATTTTATTAATATAATTTTTTTAAAAATAATATTGTCATATTGTTTGTCTTTTTTATTAAAAGCAAATCATTTATTGAAGTCTTACCAATAAATTGCAAGTAAATTTTCTATAGCTAGATACCTAGTGTATTTTCAAATAAAAGATTGTACCACATAATAGCAATGGCATTTGTCTTTTTTCTTATATATTAGCTATCTTATATGGCTCAAGTAGAGACACATAGAATACAAGATAGATCTTTATAAATCCTAGTAGATGTAATTGATAAGCAACTAAATTGAGCTGTTTACAAATTAAAAATAATTCAAGCTTGTAATAATCTAATTTGTTACAAGGTAATGTTAACTAGATCGATTCGGGAAGAAGCTTCTAGTATTTTACTATTGACTCCCAAAATTTGACTTTTGGAAGTATAATATAAATTATCTACGGCAATTATTCGAGAGGTTAGTTGAATATAGATTTCAAGCATGCAGTCTCTCAGGAGCGGGTTTCCAAATCCGAGGGAAGCTGCTAAAAGAGAGAGGATCCTTTGTTGGTTCTTTACTAATTGATGGATAGCCGTAAATATTTTTGCCAACATTGGAAATCTTTATAGGACAAATAGTCTTGATAATACCATAAAATAGCCATACCTTGTTACCAACATAGAATTGAGGTTGTTTCTTATAATAAATATTTGTATTGGTCTTTTGTTGTTCTTAAGCTTCTTTTAATTGTGTCTTCATTGTTGTATGTAGCTTTAATAAAAAATTGATAATCTTGCAACAAAAGACTTGGTAAGGAGTTTTTGATCTTGAACAAATATCATGTAATTGCACACATTTTTTAATTACCTTTTATATTTGAAAAAACTAAATTTTTTTTTGATATTAGTTCCAAAGTCTTGTTATATCTAAAATATCTTGTTGCAAGGAAGTTGTGATGAGCTTCAAGAGCATGTAATTGTGCTTCACTTTTTAAAACATATATGCGTCTTTTGAAATAGAATAGTTTGTTTTTAAACTTAAACTTGGAAGTATTATGAGGCTTAGATGAATTATTCTTGATATTATAAATAAGAAGGACTAAAAACATACTTGATTGGACTTCCTTAATAAAAGTTGAATCAACAACCAATGTCAATTTTATTGCTTTAAGATAAAATTATTTTAGCTTTAATAAAATCATCTTTTATTGTTTAAAAATTGCATCTTCTTCTTTTGGTATAAGATAAGAAGATCTAAAAAAGACATCACATAAATCTTGTTGTCTTCCTGATTGATAAGTGATAATGAGCTCAAATCTTAACAAAAACATATTCCAACAAGCTTGGCGACAATTTAAAATAGGTACTGATATGAAATACTGAAAATTTTTGTGATTTATATATATAATGATTAGATTGGAAGTGCCTTTTAAATAATGATGCTATTCTTAAAAAGAATCTATAATTGCAAGAAGTTCTTTGTCATGGATCTTATAGTTAATTTTGATTGCTAAAACGTTTTTTGAATAAAAAACTATTAGATGAAGTTTGTAATTTATTTCCATTTGTGATAATATTACATCTAAGATAAAATTTGGTGCATCATATTTTATAAAAAAAATACTTTAAAGAAGTCAAAGTAATATAAGATTAGTAGAAAAATATATATATATTTTTTAAGATTTCAAATAATATTACTCCTTCCTTATTCTAATTAAGTTTTTTTTTACAAGTTAAACATGTCAATAGAGCTGCAACTTAAGAATTTTTTTTTAATAAAAATCCAGTAGTAATTAACAAATCTAAAAAAATATTACATATTTCTTATTGTTTACAAAATTTTTCAATTCATAATTATTTGAACTTTTTTAGGATTCATCATTAGACTGCTATTAGAAATGATGAATCTTAAAAAGTCAACTTGAGTAGTGTGAAATATATACTTTTCTATTTTAGCATGTAATCCTACATCTTTAAAATTTTATAACATACAACAAATATAAAGTTTATATTCTTATATATTCTTAGAATAGATCAAAATATTGTCTAAATAGTAGATAATAAAATAATGAAAAAACTTATAAAAAATATCATTTATAAGATGTTGAAAAGCAATAGGTGCATTTGTAAGTCTAAAAATTATGAAATTATATTCAAAATATTCATACTTAATTCAAAATATAGTCTTCTATTCATCATCTTTTTTAATGCGGACCAAATTATATGTTGACATATTATGTGAAGTCTTGTTTGAGAATGCATCAAGCACATGGCTATAGAAGATAAAATGGAATTTATAATAACAAGTCTTGATACTAATAGATTTATATAATAACTATTGTTTCAAATTTTATATACCTTTTAATTTACTAAATAGAAGTTAAATTTAAATTTTTACTCGGGTGTAAGCCGCCCTCTTTTTCAAACCTTGATGCCAAACTCTCAACACAAATATTTTTTCTTTGCACTATTTGATTGTTCTCAAATTTCATATATAAATAGAAAATCAAGTCTATTATATATACAAATAATTTTCACTTCAATCTAAGTGATAGATTGCTAAATATCTGAGAATTTTTATTTTATTTTATAAAATCTAGAGTCACCTATAACAACCTTGATTTTGCAATGCTCTTACAAAATCAATTTCTATCCAAATCATTCAAAATTAATGCTCAAACAAATCTTTTCAAATTTTCTCTCTAATTCAAATCTTTGATTTGCAAAAGAACCCTCCACCTCCCATAGGCATGCAATTTTGTACCTCAAGGTCTGATTTTGATCTAGATTCACAACTAGTCCTCTTCATGTATCAATTCTTAGAATTTTGAGATAGAATTTTTTAAAATCTATTTTTAATTCCTTTCTAAAGATGTCTATATTATTTATTTTTCTAATCTACTTTATTTTATCTTATTTATGGCTATATAAAGTAAATATAAATTTCTTCTATAAAAAGATAATATTAGTACTTTTAAATTTTATTACTTTATTTTTTATTATTTATATTTATAAGATGATTTATTAAAATATTTTCATTTGAATTCTTCTATAATATAATTATTCTTTTTTTCTTTCACCTAATAGCTGTGTTATTATATAACAATGTACTTCATTGATCTTTTTTTATATAGATCTTTTCTTGATTGAATTGATTAAAAAATCTTGAAATCAAAGATAAAAGATACTTATTTTTTATGGTAATCTTGTTAAGTCCTCAATAATCTATGTATTAGCGACATATACTCCAAAGGTTCACAAAATCTTTTAGAATGTTTTAAAAGCTTCCTAATTCATGAAAGTCACTTGAAAAGTTTTCTAGTTAATAGAAAGAGCTCAAGAAGCTTCCTAGTTAGTGGAAGGAACTCAAGTAACTTTCCAAATAGTGGAAGGAATTCAAGAAACTTTCCAATTGGTAGAAGCTGTTCAAAAAGCTTCTTCGTTTGATAGAAGCTACTTTGGAAGCGTCCTAAACAAGAGTATATATAGAAGACGAGGCTAAAGAGTTCTTCAGTCTCAACAACGCATCTCTTGGAGTTTTGACTTATCTTTCTTGATATTTTTTGTGTACTTATTTGTTTAATTCAAATTCTTATTTGTTTCTTCCTGAAACCTTGTCCTAATTCAAGTCTCTTGTAATATATTCTTATATTTTTAGCAATTTTTCGAGATTGACTTCATCTTTAATATCACAGTTAGATCCTTTTTGTTAGACAGTGGATTACCTCTCTACTCAAAGGTATATTAGTACTTTAAAGGTTGCAGATTATCTTACTCTAAACTGATATTTTTCTTCATTGCAATATTGGAGCTTTGTCCTTCTTGTGAGAGAGTGGATCACTCTTTTCCTTGAAGGTCTTAAAGCATTTTAGAGGTTGTGGATTATCCTTCTCTTAATTGATATTATTTTTTTATAGATTCATTTTTTCTTCTACTTAGAATGGGTGGAGGTTAAGACATTAGTATGACCAAATCTTCCAAGTCTAAGTTAGATACCGTCTATTTAAGAACATCAAAGTTAGTCTAGTTAAGGCTAATCAATTAGTGATAGTTCTAATACTTATCGACGAAGAATCACGTTGTCGTGGCGAAGATCCGCTTCAAGTGAGCGCAAGGTCCCTCTTTACAATCAGTTGGATGGAACAATTACAGCTTTTTAGATTTTCTTTATAGTCACCAAAAAACCATCGTGTAACCAATCAACAAACATTAAGCTTGAAAATTATAAGTACATTTTGATAGTTTATATAAGTTCAAATTTTGGAAGCATAGAGTTCACTTCTTTAGTCATCTTTACAAAAATTCTCAACTGTGAATTCATTACCGTTCAGCAGATATCATTAAAATATTAGCAAGTAATTATATAAGTAAAACCAAATCAAAAACTTGAAAATTCATAATTTAAGATCCAACTGTTCAAATAAGCTCAAAATTTGGGAAAACATATCTCATACCTTTGATCTTTGTCACATAAATTTTGAGCTGTGAATTCATTGTTGATCATTAGATATCACCAAATCCTTGGCAAATACTTTTAGAAGTTAAATCTCAATCTGAAACTTGAAAATTCATAATTTAAGATCCAGATGTTCAAACAAGCTCAAAATTTGGAAAAACATATCTCATACTTTTGACTATTGTCACATAATTTTTGAGCTGTGAATTCATTGCTGATCGTTAGATATCATCAAATCCTTGGCAGGTACTTTTAGAAGTCAAATCTCAATATGAAACTTGAAAATTCATAATTTAAGATCCAGCCGTTCGAATAAGCTCAAAATTAGGGAAAACATAACTCATACTTTTGATCCTCATCACATAAATTTTGAGCTATGAATTCATTGCTGATCGTTAGATATCATCAAATCCTTGGCAAGTACTTTTAAAAGTCAAAACCCTAGACACCTGAGAACAAATTTGCCATTACTCCCTAATCAAAGTCTCAATTGATATGAGATTTTAGACATAGACTCTTTATAGTATAAGTAATATGTACACAAAAAATGAGCTTCAAATTCTTCTTGAAACTCAAGTTCTAGCTTAAAGCAAATCCTTCTATTTATCTAACTTCTTCAAAACCCTAGTTTAGTTTGTTAGTTTTAACTAGTCATATCTCACTCAATCTAGACTCATTTCTATCAATTCTTGGATGTAAAATGTATAGCTTGAAGTCTAGTTTTTAACTCAATTTTTTGATTTCTTGCTAGTATCTTAAAACTCTTAATATACCCAAAAAAGTGACAGTAGGTGTCATATTAATAGCCTAAGTTCAAACAAGCATATCTCTCTCATTTAAGCTCCGAATCATGTTTTTCTACCACCTAAATTCATACCAAGAAGAAACTCTTTGTCTAAATATCTCTCTAGATTTTCCAAAAAATCCTATCTTCTTCTCTTCCAAGCTCATCAAAGAAATAGCAGCCAAGGTCTTCAAAGTCTAAGTCAACAATTAATAGTTTAAAGTTATAAAATTACCAAATCTAATCTTCCAAGTCAGCACTATTAATGGCAGCCAACTATTGACATCCAAACCTCTATTTATCTTTGATAAAATTCTAAATTCAATCTCAAAGTCAAAACTCCTTATATCTACAAATATAACCTTGAATCTACTAAAATCTAAGATTGGAAAAAAGATAAAAGAAATAAAAGAAATTTTTAAGGCTAGATCAAAGTTAAAGTTAAGATTAAAGATAAGGTAAAAATTTAAACAAAGAAAAAGAAAGAAAGTGAGAAATTTTTCCTAAACTATATAAAAACTTAGATTGGTAAGAAGAAAGAAAGAACTTAATAAAATTTTGAAGAAAAGATAGTTAAGTTAGGTATCTATATATGGATGTATTTACTTCATGACAACGTGTTGGATTGGTTGGCACCTTGTTGATGAGGCAAGCACTATCATTGTTTGCTCTCTTATTTGAAAAAAGATCACTAATTTTGAATAACTTTGAAGTTTTTATGGAAGCATTTGCAGAAGCATTTGGAGAATATGACAAGGCTTGTTAGGCAACAAGTAAGATCTAAATATTATGTCAAAAAATATACTTTTTATCAGTCTATGCATTCAATTTTAGGCAATTAGTGTGCAATATCAATTGGAACAAAGAAGCTCTAATGAGCCAATATTATTAGACATTAAGAGATGATATGAAGGATTTGTTATTGCCGCTTCTGGATCTATAATTTTTCAATGAAGCCATTAGTCAAGCTATAAAATGTGATAATTGATTGTTTTAACATCGATAAGATCAACATTCATGGGCTTCAACAAGACAATACGTAATCCAATACAGAACTCTTATATCAATAAACATTTTGAATTCACACTTAGAAATAGAAGATATGCAACTTGATATAGTATGATTTAAATCTCTTAGTCCATAAGAAAAGAAGCGTCAAATGAAAGAAGGTCTTTGCTTGTATCATGGCGAGGAATGCCACAAGATTGACACTTATCTGAAGAAAAAAAAATTGACACATTATCAAAAATAGGAGTATAAATGTATAGGAAAACGACAATGTTTAGCCATAGTAGAGACCGTTGTCGTGTTGTGGTTTGACTATTATGTAAAAAAAAATTGTACATGTATATTTAGTGTATAATTTACTACTTAGCTAAATAAAAGTCATATGAGTAGATTTTATTGGTTATAGGATGTGATTAGGTTGCTAGTTTAGAAAGGATCTATTAAAAGGATTTTTATTAAGATTTATATAATCTTATTTTATTTTTAGTAGTGACTTTTGAAGTTAATTTTATATTAATAGTAACTTGTATATATCTTAAGTCACCTATGTTAGACATTGATGATCCCTAAGATCTTATTTATTTCTTTTATTTGGTACTTAAAGCACCAAGTATAAAAATCTTATAAGAAAAAGGGTTAGAAAAGGGTTTTTAGTGTAAATAGGGTAGTTTGGCCATCCATGTGGATGAATAGAGGTGGATGATAGAAATCTCTATTTTAATTGGCCAAAAATCATGCCCAATGGGCTTCAAGGAGGCTACCCGAGGGTTTATTAGGAGTTAGGGTTTTTTTTTCGAGAGGAGTCGAACATCAGAGGCTAGGATCATAAGGTTTAGGTTTTTGGATCTGGTTTAGGTGCAAATTTTGTGTGATTTGCACTTTTTATGAAGAAGTTATAGGCGCCCAAAGTTAAGGTGTTGATTTTGGACCTACTGTCACTCTTTTCAGCATAACTCGTGCACACAAAGAGCAATCAAAGATCAGCAACTGAGGTTGGAGAGAACGCTTTCACGGCTACACTTTTCATGTGTGGCTTGATAAAATCCAAGCTAGGGTGAAGGAGATATTGGGAGTTGAAGTCAGTGCTTACAAACTTAAGGGCAGTAAGTGACCCGCTTACAGAGTGGTTACATTTTGAGCTATATCTTAGGTAATTTGATAGATTTTTGGCTCAAAATTTTCAATAGTGTATATGCTTATGTCAGAAGACTATGTGCAAAAATTTTGTGGCATTAAGATTTTGAATTTGTGAGATATAAGGAAAATAGTGCTCGGGTGTCTTTGAGCTAGGGTTTTAAGGACCTGCTAGGGATTTTAAGATATCAGACGATTGCAAACGAATTTATGGTTGATTCTT
Organism: Physcomitrellopsis africana; assembly: GCA_036785485.1. Taxonomy (NCBI): domain Eukaryota; kingdom Viridiplantae; phylum Streptophyta; class Bryopsida; order Funariales; family Funariaceae; genus Physcomitrellopsis; species Physcomitrellopsis africana. The sequence goes on from JAWRVF010000748.1 coordinate 174,647, forward strand.
TCTTGTGATGAAATTTAAGAGAATTATCTACACTTTGAATAAAATTTTATAGATATTGAACGGTTGGATCAAGAGTTATTGGACTCTAAAGTTCAGCAAGAAATAGGTCCTTGCGGGTGAATAAAGTTTTGAAGGATTTTTGTGGAAATTTGAACCCTTTTTGTACAAACTTACTTGAATACAAGAGGGTTTACATATATAACTTCTCTTTTGTGAGATTTTTGTATTATTTGTCTTTTTTATTGAGGACAAACGACCTATTGGATTTTGCCATGAAATTTCAAATAAACTCTCCTTAGCCAGGTATCCAGTGTATTCCCAGATAGAAGGCCACGTCATACAACACCATGTAGTTGGACAATCAAATATTTCAAAATTATTTAGGTTCCTCTCTTTTTGCTCAACCTCCTCATTATTTTATAATCTTTTTGTATTTTGGCCCTCAGAAGCTTTAGACAACTACTTTGATAGATTCAGGGGCATCTGCTTGTTTTATAGATGAGACATTCACTAAGCTTTATAAAATTCCTCCAGTGTAATAATCCAAATCTATTCATATAGAAGTAATAGATGGACGATCCTTATCCTCTGGTAGTGTCACTTATGAAACCATACCTATAGAAGTGTCATTCAAAGATCATAGGAGCGATATTGTGTTCAACATTATTAAGACTCCTTCAAATCCTATTATTCTTGGATTATCTTGGTTGAAAAAGCATAATCCATCTATAAATTGGAAGTCGCAAAGAGTAATATTTTTGATAGAGATCTTTGCACAAATTTGTAAAAAGTCATGAATTGGTAAACCTTTATTTGTTAGAGCAAGGGCTTTTATAAGATTGGCCAATGTTAGGAACATAGTCTTTAGAACCTTCTAGAGACAAGCTTCTAGAACATTCTAGAAGCAAGTCTTTGGAACCCTCTAGAATATTCTCTAAAGATTCCTTAGAATATTCTATGAAGATTTCTAAAAGATTCTCTAAAGATTCCCTAAGAAGATTCTTAGAATATTCCTAGAATATTCTACTAGATTCTAGGAAGTTGCTTGAGAAGCTTCCTGATTAAATAGAAGTCGTTTGAGAAGCTTCCTAGTTTAGCGGAAGTAGCTCGAGAAGTTTCCTATCTGGTAGTATATATAGGAGTCGAGGCTGAAGGGTTCTTCAGTCTCGACAACACATCTTTTGGAGCTCTAGCTCACTTCTCTGGTGTTGGCCTTGTACTCATCTGCATTAATTTAGTTCTTTCCAGTTCTTTGTGAACTTCTTGTTTAGATTTCTAGTTTGTATTTTGTGTCTGTGACAGTTTGTCGAGACTACACACATCTTTGATATTAGAGCTAGTTCCTTCTTGTGAGAGTGTAGATTATCCCTCTTCTTGAAGGTCTACTGGCGTTTTAGAGGTTGCGGATTACCCTCCTCTAAACTGATATTCATTGTATTCAATATTGGAGTCTTGTTCTTCTTGAAAAGCGTGGATTACTCCTCTTCTTGAAGAACTTAAGACGTTTTAGAGGTTGCGGAGTACCCTCCTCTAAACCAATATTATCTTCTGTAGATTCATCTTTTCTTTCTCTTAGAATGGTCGGAGGTCAAGACATCACTATGGCTGAAAGTTCGGAGTCCAAATTGGACGCCATCATGAATGCTCTTGCTACGTTGTCTCAAAGAATTGCAGAGATAGAAAGAGTTATGGCAAGGCTTCACAACGTTGGAACGCCCGAGGCAGCACAATCTAAGGTTCACCAATCTCAAGCTTCGGCATCTAATGAAACAACCATGTCGTTAGTTCGGCAAGAACCGTTGGTTCAACAGCGAAAGGAACCCTGAGTCAGCCTTCCAAACAAATTTGATGGTACGCGTTCCAAATTTCGAGGTTTCGTCAACCAAATCAGGTTGATTACGATTTTGCAACCTGAACGCTATCCGACGGAGGAGTCGCGTGTTGGATTAGTCGGAACTCTGCTCATAAGACAAGCGTTATCATGGTTCGCTCCTTTATTCGAGAAATGATCACCAATTTTGAGCAACTTTGAAACTTTCTTGGAGGCATTTGCCGAGGCATTTGGCGAACATGATAAGGCTCGATGGGCTACAACGAAGATTCGGTCGCTACGACAAGGGATGCGCTCAGTATCAATTTATGCATTAGATTTCAGGCAATTAGCATGCGACATCAACTGGGACGAAGAAGCGTTGATGAGTCAGTTTTATTGGGGTCTAAGAGACGACGTGAAGGATTTTCAATTATCGCTTCCAGACCCACGGACGCTCAACGAAGCCATCAGCCAAGCGGTGAAGTGCGATAACCGCCTATTTCAACATCGCCAAGACCAACGAGCAAGACAATATACGACTCGCCATGGCCCTAGTATGTCAGCAAAGGGCCTCAACTCACACTCGGAAGCGGAAGACATGCAAATTGACGCGATACGTATAAAGCCCCTTACTCCAGAAGAAAGAAAGCGACGTATGGAGGAAGGACTATGCTTGTATTGCGGAGAGCAAGGCCACACAGTTAGAAGCTGCCCCAAGAAACAGAATCGACGCATTGTAAAGACCAAAGGTGCGATTATACAGGAAAACGAAGATGCCCAGCCACAATAGGAACCGTGCGGCTGGACAGTTCAATACCACAACAAAAATCAGGTTCCACTCTTTCTTCCCAGCCTGCTAGTTGTTTTACAATCCCTTTGTCTTTTGGTCCTCAGACAATCAAAACCCTAGCATTATTAGATTCAGGAGCATCTGCTTATTTCTTAGACAAAGAATTTGCTAAGCGCCATAAGATCCCTCTAGTATTGAAATCCAAACCCGTACATGTAGAAGTAATAGATAGAAGACCCTTATTGTCCGATAGTGTCACCCATGAATCAGAACCTATAGAAGTTACATTTGAAAACCATAGTAGTTTTGTTATTTTTAATATTATTAGAACCCCGTCAAACCCTGTCATTCTTGGTCTTTCCTGGTTAGAGAAGCATAATCCATGTATCGATTGGAGGTTGCGAAGAATGACGTTTTCCATAGATTATTCTAAAAGTAAGCCTATTAAAAGGTCTAGAACAAAAAAACCATTATTCCTTAGAGCAAGAGCGTTTGTAAGGTCGTCCAAGGAAGGTACACCATTTGTCATTTATGCAACACCGATTAGCGACGAGAAGACTTCGACAACAAGTATACCGGAGCAGTGTAAGGACTTTGAGGACGTATTTCAAAAGAAGAATGCTGAAATGCTACCGGAGCATCGACCATACGATTGTGCCATAGACTTACAAGAAGGAATACAACCACCTTTTAGCCCAATCTACAACCTATCGCAGACAGAGTTGGCAGAGCTACGGAAGTACATCGACGAGAATCTAGCCAAGAATTTCATTCGCCATTCAAAGTCGCCAGCCGGGGCACTGATCTTATTTGTGAAGAAGAAAGACGGCTCGTTGCGGATGTGCATAGATTATCAAGGCCTCAACAAGGTGACGAAAAAGAATCGTTATCCGTTACCCTTGATCTCTGATTTTTTGGAACAATTGGGACGTGCAAAGATCTTCACAAAGATTGATCTAAGGAGAGCTTACAATCTTATGCGTATCAAGGAGGGAGACGAATGGAAGACAGCTTTTTGTACAAGGTATGGCCACTTTGAGTATAATGTCATGCCTTTTGGCCTCACCAATGCTCCGGCCGTTTTTCAATACATGATGAATGACATTTTTCGAGAGCACCTTAACGACTTCGTTGTCATCTACTTAGATGACATTCTGATATTTTCCAAGAACGAGGAAGAGCATGAGAAACATGTTTGTCTGGTCCTTGTAAAGCTACGCCAGCGAGGACTCTACGCCAAACTAGAGAAATGCTTATTTCACCAGACTGAGATGGAGTTTTTAGGATTTATCACGACTACAGAAGGTTTGAAGATGGATCCCAAAAAGGTAGAGGCAATCGTGTCTTGGGAAGTTCCGAAGACAATTCGAGATATGCAATGCTTTCTTGGTTTTGCTAACTTCTATCGAATCTTCATCAAGAATTATTCCCAAGTCGCTGCCCCGCTCACTCGGTTGACATGCAAGGACAAGCTCGAATGGAGACCTCAAGCGGAGAAAGCATTCCAAGATCTTAAGTCGGCATTTACTACAGCTCCAATCTTGATACACCCTGACTTTGCAAAGGCCTTCTACTTAGAGACCGATGCTTCAGATTTTGCTTTGGGAGCGATTCTTTCACAGATGGACGTAGACAGGAAGCTCCATCCAATTGCATTCTATTCGCGGAAGTTTTTTGCTGCCGAGATCAACTATGAGATCCACGATAAGGAACTCCTTGCAATAGTGGATTCCTTTCAAGAGTGGCGACACTTCCTTGAAAGAGCTGCACATCCAATGACCGTATACACGGATCACAAGAATTTGGAGTATTTCATGACATCTCGAGTTCTGAATCGTTGTCAAGCTCGATGGAATATGTCGCTTTCCAGATTTGACTTTGTTATTACTTATCGGCCTGGGAAGCAACAAGGACTCTCCGATGCATTATCG